>JADBJO010003537.1:35000-42500 GCA_016801955.1 Conus betulinus
ACTGGATGAAGTGGAATCAACTGAATGGGAAGTTTTCTTCATGGGATCAGTCAATTCCAACACAGAATCTCCTTGGACAGTCAAGACTGACACTGAAGGTAAACAGATAGACTCTGAAACTGACAAAGGTGCTGATGTCAATGCTATCAACAAGTCTACAGGGGTTGCATTGGGTCAGTCAAAACTTTTGCCTTTCTATCAAGTCAGCCTGCAGAGTCCTGAAGGAAAAGTGAAAACTACTGGAAACTTAACTATTGGAACTTCAAGGCAGTCTTAGGCAAGAAACTGCAAGCTTTGATGGATGTTCTTGATCATGATGTTGATAACTTAATCAGCCACAGTACTGCTACAGAGCTAAATCTCATTAAAAAAAAAAAGAGAGAGAGAGAGAATGGGATGCAGTGTCTTTCAGTACAGTCAAGTGTACACCAAGAGCGTTTCTCGCTTGTCTCAATGTTGAAACCTCCACTTTTAGTGTAGCTATTTTGTGTTTGAAGGTTGTAAGTTCTGCGTTAAGCTCCTTGACGTCACTTTGCATCGAATCAAACTTCACGTTCAAGTCATGATTCATTTTCAGCAAAGAGTCCATCACCTCATTAACAGTATGGTCAGTCTTTCCTTCTGTCGACTGGCGTGTCGGGGAATCCATGGCTTCCTGACTGTTGACCTTCCCAGCTGAGGTCAGTCGTGACTGTCGCGTTTCCTTGCCTTGAACTGTTCCGAGGTTATTTTCAACGTCACCACACCGGTGTAAAAGGTCCCCCCACCCAGAACAGAAGTGTTAGCAACACTCCAACGACGACACCGGTTGACCTCCGCCGAACTCTCAAGGTCGGGCGAAGACGTGGCCCTCTTCCGTTTGGCTCTCAGAGCCATAAAGTTGACGAAGACAACGGTGAAACCCCCACATACCGGTCTGAAGGCAAGTGGAACTTCTGGCACAGCTTTCCTGGTACTGTCATCAACCACCACGCTGAGTGTGTGAAACCGTAAGCAACTGAACAGGCCACCGCAGTTCTAATTAATGTGCAAAGCTCATTAAACGTAAGTCCGTTCTGTTTTGCAACCGCCACCCCCCCCCCCCCCCCCCCCCCCCCAGGAAAGAAAGAAGAAAAGAAGAAAAGAAAAGAAAAGAAAGAACCAACGAAAAAAGAAAAGAAAGAACCAACGAAAAAGAAAGGACAGACTGGAAAAAAAAGACGGAAAGAAAGAACGAAAGATAAAAGGAAAAGGATAAATGGAGGAAGAAAGAAATGCAGAGAGAAACAAACGACACTTTTGACACTTCAGAACCAGTTCCCCCCTCAACTGTCTTCACTGTCCAGCCAAAGCACCTATCTCCGCCCTAACAATGTCCAAAGCACCTACCTCTGCCCTAACAATGTCCAAAGCACCTACCTCTGCCCTAACAATGTCCAAAGCACCTACCTCTGCCCTAACAATGTCTTGGAGCTGGACCAGCAGACCTGCGTACATTGATTTATTAACATCCATTTAAATTCGGTTAAAAAAAAAAAAAAAGCTCAATGTGCAAACAGACACGACAGAATGGAAGCCCAGTGTCCTCTCCGGGCAGTGTTTACAATGTCAGTGACCTTGTCGCTCGGTCATAACGACAAAAAAACTGACGACATATCAAAAACCAATGCCAGAAGGAAACACGTGAAAGATATCTTAAAGCGAAGACAGACAAGTGGGTCACAAAGGAAGAGAAACAATAAACGACAGAAAAGAAAGACAAAAATAGTCCACAAGAGTGACAGAACAGAGGACGTTATCAGCAAAGAACTCCCAGTGGCGGGGATACCGTCTGTGCCGTAAGAACCCTCGGCATTCCTACAAGGCAGAACTGATGGTGCAGAAAGTCCACAAGACAGGACTGGGTAGTGCAGAAAGTCCACAAGACAATATTCGTGATATACAAAGTCCACAAGACAGGATTCGTGATATACAAAGTCCACAAGACAGGATTCGTGATATACAAAAGTCCACAAGACAGGATTCGTGATATACAAAGCCCACAAGACAGAATTCGTGATATACAAAGTCCACAAGACAGAATTCGTGATATACAAAGTCCACAAGACAGAATTCGTGGTGTAGAGAATAAGAAAGACAGATTTCATGGTAAACAAAACCACGAAGACAGAATTTGTGATATACAGAGTCAGAAAGAGAGAGTTCGTGGTATTCAAGGTCATGATGGTAAATTCGTGGTACACACACTACAGCAGTCCGCGCCATTAGAAAAAAAAGAACAACAACTTGTCACTGGGTAATGTGCTGTAAAATACCATTCTACTACTCAGAGAGGGGGAAAAGGATGAATAGAACACCCCTTTCCCTTCTCCTTGTGTATTGAAAAAAATACTAAAAATGAGAACAGAAATAAAGGTATGCGTTATTCAAGACTACTGGGCATTTTTCGAATAACGTATGGGTGGGTATGCATGCATACATCATGTTCATGTTTTAGCCATTACCAGTTCAGAAGATAAGCACGTTGACATTTCATTGCCATCTATTCGTTCATTTACTCCCGGATTCACTTATTGGTTATACGATTTCATCATGTTTCTTTCTTGCGGTGGAAGTTATCGGGAAGACAGCCCGACAAAGCGTGAGTAAAATTGCACCGTCTCTCCAGGAATCAACGAGTTTCCCTCTCTCTTGTCTCTCGCTTTTATTGTCTCTGGGTGGCGGGCCTTTCCCACACAAGGTTGACCTTTCTTTCTCTATTTATTCTCCCCCTCCCCGTACGTCATCTTAGCTATCGCTCGCATAGTCTCCCTCCAGTTTTTCTTTCTCTTTCCTTCCTTCCCCCAAAAGCTTCCCACCACCTCCTACCCCCCATTACTCTTCCCCCTTTAACAAACAAACAAAAACCCAACTAACTACAACAACCAACGATCTATCCAGCCGGACTTGCACGACCGTGGCCTTGCGTGACAGCTAAATCCGGGCCCGTGTTTCTATAGTTGACCCCCATCCCCCCTCAGCCCCCTCCCTACCCATCAATGATTCATTTCCCGACAATTTCCGGCCAAGACGGCAAATGCACCTGCTTTCCGGTAAAAAGACGGCGGCACGCTGGAAAGTCTTGGGAGCCTCGTTCCGGGTAGTTTTGGCGCAGCCTGGCCCTGCTGGGGCGCTGGGTCGTCAGCAGATTGAAGGCGGTTGAAAAGCAAAGTGATGTGAGAGGGAGTTGAAAACAAGAAGAACATTCCCTTTACCTATCAAAACAACGGAAATACTCGTTATTTGTATTAACACAATGGGAACTCAAGTCCCTTTCTGTGTTGAAACAAAGACGGAAAAAAAACCTCCCTCCCTGTTCGTGTTCAAAGAAAAGACACACGCTTTCCATATTTAAGCAAGTGGAAAAACTTTCCATTCTCGCTCAAACAACATTCCCACTTTGATCAAATCAAGGGAAAAGCACTCCTTGATTCCATTAAAACTCAAAAAAAATAAATAAATAAATAAATAAAAATAAAAAAAAAAACAAATAAAAAAGAAGAAAAAAAAACCCTCTCTGGCCATATCAAAACGAGTAGAAAACATCCCCCTTTTCCCATAAAAGCAAGAAAAAAAAGGCAACCTAGTTTCATGAAAAGAAGAGAGAAAAATACTTCCTATTTCTACTAAAAACAAGGGAAAACATTTCTTAGCCCTACGAGAGGAAGAGGATGAAATAACTACTTCCTGTTCCTTTCAAAGCAAGAGAAAACAAATATAGTATCTACTCCATATTTTTATCACAACAAAACCAAAAGAAAAACAATTCGCTCCTCGTTCCTTTTAAAAGCAAGATAAAAAAAAAAAAAACTACCTCTGGTTTATTTCTTATAAATGAAGAGAAGAAACAAGTACTATCTAGTCTGTAGTAAGTACCTAAAAAAAAAAAAAAAAAGACCCAAAGAACCAACAACGAACAAAGAGACAAAGAAACAAACAAAAAACAACAACAACAACAAAAAAAAGCCCAAAACCCATCGTCTATTCCTATCAAAGCAAGGAGGAAAAACTACTCCTATCACAGTTAGAGAGAAAACAGCCCTTCGTATTCTTACCAAAGAGGAGAAGGCATTACTTCCTGATCAACGGGAGAGAAAAAAGCAGCTACTCACTATTCCTATGAAAGCAATAACACACACACACACACACACACACACACACACACACACGAGAAAAGCACTCCCTGTTCTCTTGTTCCTATGAGATTCCTCGGAAAGTATTTCTAGGACAGGCTATGAATGCCCCCACCCCCACTCACCCACCCCCCTCCTACTACCCCCATACGCCGTCTTTTCCATATATACACTTAGTTGTCTATCTTTAGCTATCTTTAATTGTCTATCTTCTTTCATTCTGTCCACTTTCAACTCTCCGCCAGTTAGTTTATGAAATACGAACTGAATGTTTTAATAAACATCTACTCTAACAATTTCTTTTAAGTTTCACCAGCGTTAAGTACGCCAGGTACAAGCTCTTATACACGGCGTGATTTATGAACGAATGCAGCACCTTGATGAAGAGTTCATCTTCAAGTACTAAGTGTCAGTCAGTCTCAGCACCTCTCTCTTTCCTCTCAGTTTCTCTATGCATGTGAGCGAACAGATTTAGTATTAGCTCTGTTTATCTGTCTGTCAGTCTCTCTCTCTCTCTCTCTCTCTCTCTCTCTCTCTCTCTCTGTCTGTCTTCTCTCTCTGTCTCTCTCTCTCTCTGCCAAAACATGTCAATCACTGCCGTCATTCAAATCAGCAATACTTAAACATTTACTTGAACAATAAATCTAACCTTTTGACCATAGTCTCAACGCCCTACTTCTATGCTTGCCTCTGTATTAGCTAATGAAAAACGTGTGTGTGTGTGTTGGGAGGGGGGGTGGTGGTATGGGTGTGGGAGTGCGCGTGCGTGCGCGTATGTGCGGGCATGTGCGTGCATGTGAGCGCGCGCGTGTACGTGTCTGATTGTGTTTGTGTAATTTTGTAATGGATTTATTTATTTATTTTTTTATCATTATTATTCTTTACTATTGTTATTGTTATTACTATAATGTTGCTTTATTCTTCATTGTTTCTGCCATCATTAATATGTGCAGTCTTATGTTTAGTTGAATGTTGTAGAATAGCGAGGACAGATTGAAAGAATAGGCATTGCCTAAAATCTCTATCCTTGAGTAATAGAGTTTTTGAGTCTTGAGTCTTCCTCTCTCTCTCTCTCTCTCTCTCTCTCTCTCTCTCTCTCTCTCTCCTCTTTCATAGTTCTGGTTCTGTGAAGTATCACTCGTATGGACGTTTGACATAAAAAAAAAAACACATACAGTAAATGATTTGACATGTCCAAGAAAATGCATTACATATTTTATTTGGTGTCCTGCTCTCGATGACCTGAGAAAAGAATATAATTATTCCTCATAAGTTGTATGCACACTCATGTCTCTTCCGTGTATCTCTGCTTAAGTCAAATCAGAATGAACACACGAAGAACCTGTGCTTGTATCTGTATAAAGTTTTCCAAAGACGCACAAATTTGATGAGAGAACCTGAAATACTTTGTTCAGCTGTATGACAACTGATTTATGGGAAAAATGATCAGCATGTCGGCATTTGGTATTTGTTTCGACTTTGCTTTCTTTATTTTGTTGATTATTGTGTAGCATTTGTGAATTCATCCCCCTTCCAATGGGGCTATGGCCTTTATTGAATAAAATTCCGTTTCCGTTTTTCTCTCTCTCCGCTTTCACAGTTCTGGTCGTGTGAGGTATCGCTCGTATGGGAAGTTTGCAGAACTCGAAGAATAGTGCACACACACACACACACACACACACACACACACACACACACACACACACAGATTTATAAACAGATAGGACAGAGACGGAAATGCAAAACAGAAGTTGGAACACCCCAGTGTCTAATCCGGCTTCTCTCCGTTTGGAATCCACTTCGTCACTGACACCAACAACCTGAGCGTTGTTTCCAAGGTCCAGAGGCAGAAAGAACATCTTTTCTAATTATTGTTCTACCACTGTATATTTTTCTTCCACACTACCACTGCTGTGTGTTTTTCTTCCACACTACCACTGTATGTTTTTCTTCCATACTACTACTGTATGGTTTTGCTTCCACACTATCACTGTATGTTTTCTCCCACACTACACTATATGTTTTTCTTCCATACTACCACTGTATGTTCTTTCTTCCACACTACCACTGTATGTGTTTCTTCCACACTACCACTCTATGTTTTTTTCTTCCACACCACCACTGTATGTTTTTCTTCCACAATACCACTGTATGTTTTTTCTTCCACACTACCACTGTATGTTTCTCTTCCCATACCACTACTGTATGTTTTTTCTTCCACACTACCACTGTATGTTTTTCTTCCATACTACCACTGTATGTTTTTCTTCCACACTATCACTGTATTTTTTTTCTTCCACACTACCACTGTATGTTTTTTCTTCCATACTACCACTGTATGTTTTTTCTTCCACACTACCACTGTATGTTTTTCTTCCCACACTACCACTGTATGTTTTTCTTCCCACACTACCACTGTATGTTTTTCTTCCATACAACCACTGTATGTTTTTCTTCCACACTACCACTGTATGTTTCTCTTCTTCCCACACTACCACTGTATGTTCTTCTTCCCACACTACCACTGTATGTTCTTCTTCCACACTACCACTGTATGTTTTTCTTCCATACTACCACTGTATGTTTTTTCTTTCACACTACCACTGTATGTTTTTCTTCCACACTACCACTGTATGTTTTTCTTTCCACACTACCACTGTATGTTTTTCCTTCCACACTACCACTGTATGTTTTTCCTTCCACACTACCACTGTATGTTTTTCTTCCACACTACCACTGTATGTTGTTTTTCTTCCACACTACCATTGTATGTTTTTCTTCCACACTACTACTGTATGTTTTTCTTCCATACTACCACTGTATGGTTTTCTCCCACACTACCACTGTATGGTTTTCTTCCATACTTTCACTGTATGTTTTTCTTCCACACTACCACTGTATGTTTTCTTCCATACTACCACTGTATGGTTTTCTTCCATACTACCACTGTATGTTTTTCTTCCACACTACCACTGTATGTTTTTCTTCCATACTACCACTGTATGTTTTTCTTCCACATTACCACTGTATGTTTTTTCTTCCCATACTACCACTGTCTGTTTTTTCTTCCACACTACCACTGTATGTTTTTCTTCCCATACTACCACTGTATGTTTTTCTTCCATACTATCACTGCATGTTTTTCTTCCATACTACCATTGTATGGTTTTCTCCCACACTACCACTGTATGTTTTTCTTCCACTCTACCACTGTATGGCTCTCTTCTACACTACCACTGTATATGTTTTCTTCCACACTACCACTGTATGTTTTTCTTCCATACTACCACTGTATAGTTTTCTTCCACATTACCACTGTATGTTTTTCTTCCACACTACCACTGTGTTT
>JADBJO010003537.1:47500-52500 GCA_016801955.1 Conus betulinus
GAGGAAAAGAAGAGACGGAGGAGGAGGAGGAGAAGGGGGGAAAAAAAAGAAAGAAAGAAGGAAAGAAAGAAGATACCCCACTAGCAGGTGGGTGAAGTAGATTGGCTCTTTACCTAACCCCACCCCCGGGGGAGAATAACAGATACCCTATACGACGCTGAGTTAAAATCTTTTTTACCTCAAGAAGAAGAAGAAGAAGAAGAAGAAGAAAGAGAAGAAGAAGAGAGAAGAAGAAGAAGAGGGAGAAGAAGAAAGAAGAGAAGAAGAGAAGAAGAAAAAGAAGAAGAGAAGAAGAGGGAAAGAAGAAGAAGAAGAAGAAGAGGGAGAAGAAAGAGAAGAGAATAAAAGAAGAAAAAAGAAGAAGAAGAAGAGAAGAAGAAGAGAAGAGAAGAAGGAAGAAAAAGAAAAGAGAAAGAAGAAGAAGAAAGAAGAAGAAGAGATGAAGAAGATGAAGAAAGAAGAAGAAGAAGAAGAAGAAGAAGAGAAGAAGAAGAAGAAGGAAGAAGAAGAAGAGAAGAAGAAGAAAGAAGAAGAAGAAGAAGAAGAAGAAGAAGAAGAGGAATAAGAAAAGAAGAAAGAGAAGAAAGAAGAAGAAGAAGAAGAAGAAGAAAAAAAGAGATGAAGGGAAGAAAAGAAAAGAAGAAAAGAAGAGATAAAGAAGAAGAAGAAAGAAGAGGGAATTGAGCAAAGAAGAAGAAGAGACAAAGAAGGAAAAAGCGAAAGAAGCAGAGAAGAAGAAAGAAAGAGAAGAAGAAGAAGAAAGAAGAAAGAAGAAAAGAGAGGAGATGAAGATGATGATGATGAAGGGAAGAGGGAGAAGAAAAAGAAAAAGAAGCAGAAGAGAGAAGAAGAAGAGATGAAGAGGGAAGAAAAAGAAAAAAGACGCAGAAGAAGAAGAAGAAGAAGAAGAAGAAGATGAAGAAGATGATGAAGAAGAAGAAAAAGATGACGAAGAAGGAGAAGGAGGAGGAGGAGGCGGCGAAGGCACAGGAGAGGAAGGAGGAGGAAGAAGGAGGAGGAGGAGGAGAGAAAGAGGAGGAGGAGAGGAGGAGGAGGAGGAGGAGAAAAAGGAGGAGGAGGGGGAGGAGGGAAAAGAACTATTCCACCGACGGTTGGATAGGCTGGAGTGGTGCATTCAGTCGAGGGTTCGAATCTGGCAACCCACCCTCAACCAACCTCCCCCCCCCCACACCTCCGCCCCCACACCCATGTAGCACTGTATACAAATCAATTATAACGAATTATCAAATAAAGAAGGGATATGCAGGCCGTCAACAAACACGGAAGCATAGTTTGCACCACGGCGAACCAAGGCACATACTTACGAACTAAGGCCATTTGTGGTACCTATTCACATAGTACACAGGCATCGGGAGACACACACTAGGCTTCTTCTTTCTTTTTTTAGTGAGGGGTAGAGGGGGTAGGGACTGTTTGTTTGTTCTGTGGGCTGTGGTCTGTCCTGTGCATGTGTGATACGTGAATGGCTACCCACATGTATGATGATGGGTGAATGGCTACCACAGGTGTGATAGGTGAATGCTACCACCTGTACGTGTGATAGGTGAATGGCTACCACATGTGTGGTAGGGTGAATGGCTACCACATGTGTGATAGGTGAATGGCTACCACATGTGTGGTAGGTGAATGGCTACCAAACGTGATGATAAGTGAATGGCTACCACATGTGTGATAGGTGAATGGCTACCACATGTGTGGTAGGTGAATGGCTACCACATGTGTGGTAGGTGACTGGCTACCACATATGTGGTAGGTGAATGGCTACCTCATGTGTGGTAGGTGAATGGCTACCACATGTGTGATAGGTGAATGGCTACCACCTGTACGTGTGATAGGTGAATGGCTACCACAAGTGTGATAGGTGAATGGCTACCACCTGTACGTGTGATAGGTGAATGGCTACCACATGTGTAATAGGTGAATGGCTACCACAAGTGTGATAGGTCAATGGCTACCACAAGTGTGGTAGGTGAATGGCTACCACCTGTACGTGTGATAGGTGAATGGCTACCACATGTGTGATAGGTGAATGGCTACCACAAGTGTGATAGGTGAATGGCTACCACAAGTGTGGTAGGTGAATGGCTACCACAAGTGTGGTAGGTGAATGGCTACCACAAGTGTGGTAGGTGAATGGCTACCACACGTGATAAGTGAATGGCTACCACAAGTGTGGTAGGTGAATGGCTACCACAAGTGTGATAGGGGAATGGCTACCATAAGTGTGATAGGTGAATGGCTACCACAAGTGTGATAGGTGAATGGCTACCACAAGTGTGGCAGGTGAATGGCTACCACAAGTGTGGTAGGTGAATGGCTACCACATGTGTGATAGGTGAATGGCTACCACAAGTGTGGTAGGTGAATGGCTACCACATGTGTGGTAGGTGAATGGCTACCACAAGTGTGGTAGGTGAATGGCTACCACAAGTGTGGTAGGTGAATGGCTACCACACGTGATAAGTGAATGGCTACCACAAGTGTGGTAGGTGAATGGCTACACAGGTGTGGTAGGTGAATGGCTACCACAAGTGTGGTAGGTGAATGGCTACCACAAGTGTAGTAGGTGAATGGTTACCACAAGTGTGGTAGGTGAATGGCTACCACCAAGTGTGGTAGGTGAATGGCTACCACAAGTGTGGTAGGTGAATGGCTACCACATGTGTGATAAGTGAATGGCTACCACATGTGATAGGTGAATGGCTACCACATGTGTGATAGGTGAATGGGCTACCACATGTGTGGTAGGTGAATGGCTACCACATGTGTGATAAGTGAAAGGCTACCACATGTGTGGTAGGTGAATGGCTACCACATGTGTGGTAGGTGAATGGCTACCACATGTGTGGTAGGTGAATGGCTACCACATGTGTGATAGGTGAATGGGCTACCACATGTGTGGTAGGTGAATGGCTACCACATGTGTGATGATAGGTGAATGGCTACCACATGTGATAGGTGAATGGCTACCACATGTGTGATAGGTGAATGGCTACCCATGTGTGATAGGCGAATGGCTACCACATGTGTGATAGGTGAACGGCTACCACCTGTACGTGTGATAGGTGAATAGCTACCACATGTGTGATAGGTGAATGGCTACCACATGTACGTGTGATAGGTGAATGGCCACCATATGCGTGGTAGGTGAATGGCTACCACATGTGTGATAGGTGAATGGCTACCACATGTGTGATAGGTGAATGGCTACCACATGTGTGATAGGTGAATGGCTACCACATGTGTGATAGGTGAATGGCTGTCAGATGTGTGATAGGTGAATGGCTACCACATGTGTGATAGGTGAAAGGCTACCACATGTGTGATAAGTGAATGGCTACCACATGTGTGATAGGTGAATGGCTATCACATGTGTGATAGGTGAATGGCTACCACACGTGTGATAGGTGAATGGCTACCACATGTGTGATAGGTGAATGGCTGTCACATGTGTGATAGGTGAATGGCTTCCACATGTGTGATAGGTGAATGGCTACCACCTGTGTGATAGGTGAATGGCTACCACACGTGACAGGTGAATGGCTACTACATGTGTGATAGGTGAATGGCTATCACTGTGTGATAGGTGAATGACTTCCACATGTGTGATAGGTGAATGGCTACCACATGCGTGATAGGTGAATGGCTACCACATGTGTGACACAGGTGAATGGCTTCCACATGTGTGATAGGTGAATGGCTTTCACATGTGTGATAGGTGAATGACTACCACCACATGTGTGATAGTGAATGGCTACCACATGTGTGATAGATGAATGGCTTCCACATGTGTGATAGGTGAATGGCTGTCACATGTGTGATAAGTAAATGGCTACCACATGTGATAGGTGAATGGCTACGACATGTGTGATAGGTGAATGGCTTTCACATGTGTGATAGGTGAATGGCTACCACATGTGTGATAGGTGAATGGCTGTCACATGTGTGATAAGTGAATGGCTGTCACATGTGTGATAGGTGAATGGCTTCCACATGTGTGTGATAGGTGAATGGCTTCCACATGTGTGATAGGTGAATGGCTTCCACATGTGTGGTAGGTGAATGGCTGTCACATGTGTGATAGGTGAATGGCTACCACATGTGCGATAGGTGAATGGCTACCACATGTGTGATAGGTGAATGGCTGTCACATGTGTGATAGGTGAATGGCTACCACATGTGCGATAGGTGAATGGCTGTCACATGTGCGATAGGTGAATGGCTGTCACATGTGTGATAGGTGAATGGCTTCCACATGTGTGATAGGTGAATGGCTGGCACATGTGTGATAGGTGAATGGCTACCACATGTGTGATAGGTGAATGGCTTCCACATGTGTGTGATAGGTGAATGGCTGTCACATGTGTGATAGGTAAATGGCTACCACATGTGTGTGATAGGTTAATGGCTACCACATGTGTGATAGGTGAATGGCTGTCACATGTGTGATAGGTGAATGGCTTCCACATGTGTGATAGGTGAATGGCTTCCATATGTATGACAGGTGAATGGCTACCACATGTGTAACAGGTGAATGGCTACCACATGTGTGATAGGTGATGGCTTCCATATGTATGATAGGTGAATGGCTACCACAAGTGTGTGATAGGTGAATGGCCACCACATGTGTGATAGGTGAATGGCTACCACACATGTGTGATAGGTGAATGGCTACCACACGTGATAGGTGAATGGCTACCACATGTGTGTGATAGGTGAATGGCTACCACATGTGTGATAGGTGAATGGCTACCACAATTGGAGTCAGTGTGGAGTTGTATGCTTTTCTCTCTGACATCGGGAGCACAGGTTTTTAGTCCTTTACTATGTATTGATCGATCATCAAACAAAACAAAACAAAAAAACAAAACAAAACAAACAAACAAAAACCGATCATGCTGAAAGTAAAAGATTCTGGGCGTTTTCTACAGACTTCATTCCCCAAATATACCTTGCGCGCTTTTTATGTGTGATTCTTT
>JADBJO010003537.1:57500-60000 GCA_016801955.1 Conus betulinus
ATGAGAGGGGGGGAGGAGTGGGGAGGGAGGACACGTGGTGGAGGGGGAAAGAAAGACGGGGAAAAGTGAAGGAGGGTGGTGGGAAGGGGAGGTAAGGAAGAAGTGGAGGACAGGCAGGGGAAACCCGTTGGTTGGGGCATGGGAAGGGGAGACAGGGCTAGAGAAGGAGTGGAAGAGGGAGGGAGGGGGACAGGGTATTGGGGGAAAGGGACGGGGGGGGGGGATAATTAGGGAAGGGGAGACAGGGCTAGAGAAGGAGTGGAAGAGGGAGGGAGGGGGACAGGGTATGGGGGGAAAGGGACGGGGGAGGGGGGGATAATTAGGGAAGGGGAGACAGGGCTAGAGAAGGAGTGGAAGAGGGAGGGAGGGGGACAGGGTATTGGGGGAAAGGGACGGGGAGGGGGGATAATTAGGGAAGGGGAGACAGGGCTAGAGAAGGAGTGGAAGAGGGAGGGGAGGGGGACAGGGTATTGGGGGAAAGGGACGGGGAGGGGGGATAATTAGGGAAGGGGGCACAGAAGTGGAAGAGGGAGGGAGGGGGGCAGGGTTTGGGGGGGGAGTGGGAGTGGAGGGACGGGGGAGGGGAGATAATTAGGGAAGGGGACACAGGAGTGGAAGAGGGAGGGCGGGGGACAGAGTTTTGGGGGGATGGGACGGGGAGAAGGGTGATTAGGGAAGGGGAGACGGGGCTAGAGGAGGAGTGGAAGAGGGAGGGCGGGGGGGGGGGGGGGGGGGGGGGGGGGGGGGGGGGAGCAGGGTTTTGGGGGGAAGGGACGGGGAGGGGGGGGGGTAATTAGGGAAGGGGACACAGGGCTAGAGATGGAGAGGAAGAGGGAGGGGGGGGGGGGAGGGGTTTGGGGGGAGGGGAAGGGACGGGGGGGGGGGGGGGGTAATTAGGGGACACAGGGCTAGAGATGGAGAGGAAGAGGGAGGAAGGTGGATAGGTTTTTTTTGGGGGGGAGGGACGGGGAGGGGGAATAATTAGGGAAGGGGAGACAGTACTAGAGATGGAGAGGAAGAGGGAGGGGCGGGGGACAGGGTTTTGGGGGACTGATTGATTGATTGATTGATTGATTGATTGACTGATTGATCTTTGATACGCAAGGATGAAGATTTCAGGCCAAAGCCTAGTCTTACAATCTGTCCTCGTCATGCATACATTATTTCAACACATAGCATTCATACTGACAATTCAACATAGCAACATTGTAATCTAATTTTACAATGATAAGCAAACTATTCATAAAAGCACTAATGAGATGGGGGATGGTGAAAACAGAAGGAAACTTACAAACAAACAAACAAAAAATACAGAGAGAGAGGTCAGAGGAGGGTGGGGGAAAAGAGAATGGTAGGTAGGGGGAGGAGAAAAGGGATGGTAGACAGAGTGGGAGTGGGGATGAGCGATTTTAACAGAGTCGGTTTATGTTTAGACGATGTATTCAAAGTATGGTTCACAGAAGACTTTGCGAATGGGCGCTAATCATTTTAATCGAATAATTAAATTACTGAGACATAAAATGTTTACGCAAATGTTCCTTGAAAAAATGGAAGGGGGGAAATGGGGGGGGGGGGTGGGTGGGGTGGGGTGGTGGGGGGGGTGGGGAGGGGAGTGGGGGGAGGAGGTGGGCGGAAGGACACGCGGTGGGGGAGGGGGAGACGGGAAGGGGGAAGGAGAGGATGCGTGACGGGAGAAAAGGAAGACAGGGGTATGGAGAAAGGGAAGAACAGGAGGGGGGGGGGGGGGGGGGGATACGGGTGACAGGGAGTTAGATTGGCGTGGGTGGGGGTGGGGGGGGGGGGTGGGGGGGGGAAGGGGAACGGGGAGAGGGGGGGAAAGGGAGAAAGGGGTAAGGGAGAAGGAGGATGGGGACGTGGCGGGGTGGGGGGGTTGGTGGGGGGTCAGCGGATGGAGGAGATGGAGGGGAGGGAGTACCTACATTCTATTTCATAGACTGCACCACGTCTGTGTGTGTCTGTCGCTGTTGGTCTGTGTCGCTCCTTATACAAACGCACTGTTTTCGTCTGATGTTATCAACCTTCGGCATGCTGATTTATAAGCATACTGGAAAGATTAAGAGCGGATCACATTTTCTGCTACAACATTACATCAGTCGCATTTTGATGCAACAACGAACACAACAGCATTGAGGAAGCTAAGCTGTATCGGGATGCGAAGCGAGTCAAACCTACTGCGCCGTTAGCATTTCTGTGAATTAGGAAACGTTCTTATTGCCAACCCGAGCAGCTCAGCTGGGCCAGCATTTATAAGATCTAAAGATGCCGGGTTCCGTTATTTCATTTTTCACTTTTTCCTTAATTAAGGGGACTGAAGCAGGTGTAAGGCAAAGAGGCGGCTAGCAATAAGTAACTGGATGGACAACAAGACAGTCTGTCTGTCTGTCTACCCCCCTTTCTCTCTCTCTCTGGGAAAGCCTGAAAGAAAAGGAAATTAATTAAGTATTAAGTCTTTGTTTCATGTATGCTGTTCTTTTTGCCA
>JADBJO010003537.1:65000-70000 GCA_016801955.1 Conus betulinus
TATATTTGTTAGCAAGATTACAGGGAGGAAACCCAACGCAACCCAACCCAACCCAACCCAAACCAAACGGAACAAACCCATCAATGTGTTTCAACCCAGCTTTAATGGAAGGATGGAATCAAGCCATGAAATTTTGACGTGGCAAAGATTATTACGAACTGGATGACGCAAAACTACCGAACCCTTTGTAACAAAAACACCGGAGGAAAGACGGACCATGGCTGAAAGACGAACCGTAAACATTTAATTGCAAATCCGTGTTTTCTCGACTGCTCGTATTTTTCTTTCTTTCGTGTTCTTGTTGTTCTTCTTTAAATCGTTTGGCTGTCCAGTGACAAAGGTTTCATTCTCACACCGTGTTCGTGTGTGTTCTTCTCGTAGGCATGTCTTATAGCTTTGTCATCAAAATAGATTTTTCTGCGTGACACTGAGGCTGCTGTTCCTCAAGACAGCGCCTCGCCGTACTGCACTGTCAGCCATAATAGTCTGTGGACAAAAAGAATCTGCCAGTTTTGCTTCGTTTGAAATCAGTTCATGTTTCTAAAACGAAATGATAGAAAATAAGTTGCAATACAGGTATGAACCGAGGTTCCGTGTGTGAACGCACGCATAACATCTTACACACACGTAAAATCCATCACCAACTTTTTGGAAGAAGAGAAGGCCAGTTTGGCCGTTGGTATGGATGACATGCCACACATAGCATGCACCCTGCGTGAGAAAAAGGAAAGAATGAAGGAAGTACGGAAATTGAGTGACCCATATTGAACGAGATTGACTGGATGACACAGGAAACGACTGAATGAAGCACCAGCTGGCAGCTCTTCAGTCGGCACTACCCAGGTAGACAGCCTGTTGTGTAAACGAGTGTGGATTGTAAAGTGCTCAGAGCTTGGCCTCTAGCCGAGAATAGGCGCTATATAAGTATTCATTATTATTATCATTGTTATTAGTCAGTCATCCTCTGACTGCCCCCAAGGATTTTCCTGTTTTGCCGACATCTGGAGACAGTCTGAGTACCAAACGTCACGTCATCACCAGAGCCCATCTATGTGCTGGTTCTTCATCGCCCTTACTGTGTGGAGTTCTTTTCACAGCTGGGTATTTAAAGGGGGTGGGGGTGGGGTGGAGTGGTGGGGGTGTAGGTATATGTCGTGCTTATACTGACCAAAAAACAAACAAAAAATCCCACAGTAAACAATCATATTCCAGTTTCGATTCCAATCTGAATGGCCCGTCGCCAGCACACTGACCAACAGTAAAGCTACAGACTGAAAGATGGACGCACACAGAGACGTGTAGTGAGCAGCGTCACAACAGCACTGGCGAGAACTTCAGCCTGCGTTCTCTATTATGGGTCACAGCCCGTTGCCACAGCATGGTTCCCTTCATCTGTTTGTTCGTTAAGTGTTTACCTGTCCGTGTGGCTGTCCTGCATCAGTTTGCCTGGTACATCTCTTTTGTTGCCGTGATTCTTTCACGTTCGTATGCTGAACACATCTGATCGGAAAGACTAGTATTCAGGCCATTACTTATGGTCAAATGGAAAGAATGAAATGCGCGCGCGCGCACGCGCGCACACACACACACACACACACACACACGAGCACGCGCGCGCGCGCAAACACACACACACACACTCTCTCTCTCTCTCTCTCTCTCTCTCTCTCTCTCTCACACACACACACACACACACACACACCTCCCACCGGAATGTTTAACCAGAGGCAGGGAGACTCGACAACAGGTGAACAGAGATCTTGATAAGCAACCATTCACGCGGGAATTAACAAAATCTGCTAATGACGCAACCGGACATTACACACACACAGAGACAAGAGACGAACAACAGAGTAAAAAGTTTAAAGAACCCAGCCTCTAATTCTGCTGTTTTTTTTTTTTTTTTTTTTTTTTTTTTTTTTTTTAATCCACTTCATCATTAATAAAGCAGGCCACCTCAATGTCTCCCAACAGATCGGCAACGAAGAAAGCTTGGCTAGTTTTTGTATTGCCGTATCTTTTTTTTTTTTTTCTTTTAAATCTCATCCAGCCCAAAATAACAACGTCCTCCGATTACTGTTTGGGTGAAGGGTGAGTGAACCGAGTGGTGAAACCTCCCCCTTTGAGATTGGCAGAGCTCGAGGAAGGGAGCACTTTCAACAGCCCTTGAGAACGAAGGACTGGGCTAGAACGTGGTCTCTCTCTCTCTCCCCTTTTCTACCAGAAGTAAACGACAGACGTACTGTCTGACAGACAGAGAGACAGATGATGGCCCACCTGGATGACTCCCCCACCCAGGGTCTGTTCGTTGGAGTGGAGAAAGTCGGAGGGCAGGGCCGATCATCTTGCCCAGCCAGTCCATGGTGATCGTCTCCAGCTCTGTGCACGCCGGACTGGAGGCCTGTCACCACACAGGACGCACAGAGAGAGTGTACGTGTCTGTGTATAAATGTGTGGGAGAGTGTGTACGTGTCTGTGTATAAAATGTGTGGGAGAGTGTGTACGTGTCTGTGTATAAATGTGTGGGAGACAGTGTACGTGTCTGTGTATAAATGTGTGGGAGAGAGTGTACGTGTCTGTGTATAAATGTGTGGAAGAGTGTGTACGTGTCTGTGTATAAATGTGTGGGAGAGTGTGTACGTGTCTGTGTATAAATGTGTGGGAGAGTGTGTACGTGTCTGTGTATAAAATGTGTGGGACAGAGTGTACGTGTCAGAGTTACGTGTACGTGTCTGTGTATAAATGTGTGGGAGAGAGTGTACGTGTCTGTGTATAAATGTGTGGGAGAGTGTGTACGTGTTGTGTGTATAAATGTGTGGGAGAGAGTGTGTACGTGTCTGTGTATAAATGTGTGGGAGAGAGTGTGTACGTGTCTGTGTATAAAATGTGTAAGAGTGTAGTGTGGGAGTCTGTGTACGTGTCTGTGTATAAATGTGTGGGACAGAGTGTGTACGTGTCTGTGTATAAATGTGTGGGACAGAGTGTGTACGTCTGTGTGCGAGTACGTGTCTGTGTATGAATGTGTGGGAGAAAGTGTACGTGTCTGTGTATAAATGTGTGCGAGTACGTGTCTGTGTATAATGTGTGGGAGAGTGTGTACGTGTCTGTGTATAAATGTGTGGGGAGAAAGTGTACGTGTCTGTGTATAAATGTGTGGGAGAAAGTGTACGTGTGTGTATATAAATGTGTGCGAGTACTTGTCTGTGTATAAATGTGTGGGAGAAAGTGTACGTGTCTGTGTATAAATGTGTGGGAGAGTGTGTACGTGTCTGTGTATAAATGTGTGGGAGAAAGTGTACGTGTCTGTGTATAATGTGTGGGAATGTGTACGTGTCTGTGTATGAATGTGTGGGAGAGTGTGTACGTGTCTGTGTATAAATGTGTGTGGAAGAGAAAGTGTACGTGTCTGTGTATAAATGTGTGCGAGTACGTGTCTGTGTATGAATGTGTGGGAGAGTACGTGTCTGTGTATAAATGTGTGAGTACGTGTCTGTGTATAAATGTATGTGAGTACGTGTCTGTGTATAAATGTGTGGGAGAGAGTGTACGTGTCTGTGTATTAATGTGTGTGAGTACGTGTCGTGTGTATAAATGTATGTGAGTACGTGTCTGTGTGCGTGTGATGTGTCTGTGTATTAATGTGTGTGAGTACGTGTCTGTGTATAAATGTATGTGAGAAAGTACGTGTCAGTATAAATGTGTGTGTGTGTACATGGTGCATAAATATGTATAATGTGTGTACGTGTCTGTGTATAAATGTGTGTGTATGTACGTGTCCGTGTGTATATTGTGAGAGAGAGTGTGTACGTGTGTCTGTGTATAAATGTGTGTGAGAGAGAGGATATGTACGTGTATGTATGCGCGGCCGCGCGTGGACATATATAATGCTGAGCAATTAACGCGGTGGGGACATATATAAAAACAAGTGCAGATTTAACAGTTCTTCCGTCATTACAGTAATAACTTTGCAAAAATTTGAACTTACAGACACAAAAAAAAATTGAATAAAAAAAAAAGGATCCATAAAATTAAGAAAACGTATTATAAATATAAAAAAAAAAAACCTTCCCTAGCTGCATTAGGAAACCATTGTAACTCCTCCAGGAAGCAAATCTACCTGCATTGCCTGCTCCTTCTACTTGCATTGCCTGCTCCTATGCCTTTCATCCGCGAGATCAGACTCATCATGGAAACGCGGTTTACTGTGTCTGTGCTCTTGGCGTCAAATAGACACACACCACAGTCCATAATTCTGCGGTGTTCTGACCACCAAGGGTTCAAAAAACAACCCAACAACACCCCCAGAGCAGCCTGCGAAGGGTAGTAAATGAAACAAAACGAAAAGTGTGGATAGGACAAAAATTGTTGAAAAACTAAAAACATTATGCGAACAGTATAAAATGTAGGTGACAATCTTTGAGCCTATGCTTGAGGATCCATTCAAGGATGCAAGGGAGATCAAAAGATATGGAACAGTCTGAGTGGTCAGCTCTGCTGTTCAATAATAACCCCCAAGCATTGTCAGCGGCTAAGAATTGTGCAGAACAACTTTTTACTTGGATCTCCTAAGAGATGCAATCTCCCACTGATTGACCAAAAATATAATGCTGAACAATTAAGTAGTGGGGGAAAACAAGTGCAGGCTAACAATTCTTCCGTCATTACAGTAATGACTTGGAAAAGATTTGAACTTTAAAAACAATTGAAGACGAAGGAAATGGGAACTTAAAATTAAGAAAATATATTATGAATATAAAAACCCTTCACTAGCTGCATGAGGGAACCATTGTTACTCCTGAAAGCAGATCTATTTGTATTGCCTGCTCCTAGGCCTTTCGTCCGTGGATCGGACTAATCAGGGAGACATGGCTGATTTTGTCCGTGCTCTTGGCGACAAACAGAGACACATCACAGTCCATAATTCGGTTGTGTTCTCACCACCAAGGTTCAAAACAGAATCCAACATCACTGTCATATATATATATATATATATATATATA
>JADBJO010003537.1:75000-112500 GCA_016801955.1 Conus betulinus
TTTGTTGGCTGATTATGATATTAATGTCAGAAGCTGTGACCGGTTTACAAACACAACTGAATAGTTTATACTGTGCTGTGACAGGTTTACAAACACAACTGAATAGTTTACAAAGTGCTGTTGGATCTATGCAGTTAAAAGTTAATCTGAAAAAAGGAAATATCGTTGTATTCCATAAATGTGTATATTTAAGTGTTCGATAAAGAGGGTTGTATAACGATTATTTTATGCCAGTTGTTGAATGCCTTCAGATATCTGGATATATCATTCTCAACACGTTTGAGTTTTGCTGGTACAAGCAAAGCTACAAATATTTTTATCTGCATTATAAAAAAGTTATGTATTCTAAATATATTTTTCATTTACGATGTTTATCAAGCTCTTTGAAACCCAGGTCAGCCGACTGCACAATAAGTTTCCGAGTTATGGGGACTAGAAAAAGTTGCCATCGACCGTGAATCGCTACATGCTTTCAGTTTGAAGAAGTTTCTGGATGTTAATTGCCGTACTCTGAATGATCTCATTTATATGCTGAAACTGGTCGTGTTCCTCCTATTTGTGTTGTTTCTGTTGTTAAATGTGTCCGATATTGGCTGAAATTGCTTCACATGGAAGATACCAAATTACCTCGTAAAGCGTATAATATGTTGTATGATTTTGGATACTAAAGGAAAAATCTATTGGGTAACCAAAGTGCGCCTATCCCTGTTTGAATATGGATTTGGATTCGTCTGGTTGAACCAAGGAGTTGGGAACATTAAAGTCTTTTTACATCTTTTTCGCCAGCTATTCGTAGACTGCAAATGGCAGAAATGATCGGACTATATTTATAATAGTGACAGCTTTGATTTTTTTTTTTTTAAAAGGGAATTTCTCATATACTCGTGACTTGAAAACTTACTTGAACACAGATGCAGATCGGCATTTGAAGCATGTAACAGCAAAATTTAGATTAGTATTTATCTGAATTAGCTTGATTTTATTTTAGATATTAAACGTGTAATATTTGTAATTTGATTTGTCCTTCATGTGGAGAATGACAGGAAACAAAAGTACATTTGTTTTTTGTTTTTTTTTTGCTGCCCAGCTCTCAACAGCATCAGATTAAAGTTCTTTAAGCCCAAATATTACAGACAGCCATCTTTATTCAAACTAAACCCTACTACTGACATCCACGTCAGCTTAAGTTGTCAAACACTTTTAATTGTCTATTCTGAAATATTTAACAACTTCCTTTTTGATCCGTATTGTATCATAATTGTTTACAATTACTGTATTATGTTCACACCGCTTCATTAGAAGCGATGTCCTATTATGAATACGTTATTTGAATCTGACTGTCTGTCTCCCTTCCTTCCTCCCTCCCCCCCCTCTCTCAAATCATTAAATGACACACACACACACAGTGTGTACCCCATGTAATACTTCCATGCGTACCCCATGTAATACCCATCGTCAGCACAGCGCAGGCCTCCAGGGGTGGTAGAGGACTGCTCAAAAGGCAGGTGAAGACAGTGCTTCTCTGGGTCCTCCCCAGCACCTTCGGGTGTTTTCTTTTTCATTTATATTTGGATGGTTGAGGTATTAGGTAAAATTATTGTATGTGCTGAACGCGCGTCGAGCGCACGTGTGTGTGCGTGTGTACGCGCGTGCGTTCGTGTCTGCGTTCGTGTGTGTGTATGTGTGTGTGAGTGTGTGTGTGTGTGTGTGTGTGTGTGTGTGTGTGTGTGTGTGTGTGTGTGTGTGTGTGTGTGTGTGTGTGTGTGTGCGCGCGCGCAAGTCAAGAACTTTATAGGACACGTGAAGGAGAGGTCATACTTCGGTGAATCGCCCTTCACACACACACACACACACACACACACACACACACACACACACGTCACACACACACACGTCACACACACACACACACACACACACACACACACACACACACACACACACACACACACACACACACACACACACACACGTCACACACACACACACACACACACACACACACACTCACACATACACACACACACACACACACACACACGCGCGCGCGCACAGAGAGAGAGAGAGAGAGAGAGAGAGAGAGAGAGAGAGAGAGAGAGAGAGATGTACAACAGAGGAGACATATTTGTAACGCCTGTGGTTCTTTTTTCTTCCTCCATATGTAACCCATTTCATCTGTCTTAGAAACAAGATCAGTGTCGTCTTTAAGAGCTAGAGATCAGAAACAAAGTTCTGTCTTATAATTCACCATGAGTTTCCCCCTGTTTTTCCCCCCCC
This sequence comes from Conus betulinus, assembly GCA_016801955.1. Lineage (NCBI taxonomy): Eukaryota > Metazoa > Mollusca > Gastropoda > Neogastropoda > Conidae > Conus > Conus betulinus. The sequence continues at coordinate 77,278 of JADBJO010003537.1, forward strand.
CCCCCCCCCCCTCCTCCACTCTAAACAACACAGGCTTCGTTAACGCTGGGATGTAATATTACAGACGAGTTACAGTACAGCCCTGTCATGTAGTCTCTGACTAGAATGGGCCTTCACAGCATCATCGCATCATGTGTATTCCACAGACACACATATGTATGTAGTAGAGGTATTAGAGGCCTGTGGTTTATCTTCTGTATTCCGAAGACATGCAAATATAGTAGAGAGGTATAAGAGGCCTGTGGTTTAATCTCTGTACTCCACAGACATACATATGCAGTAGAGAGGAATAAAAAGCCTGTGGTTTCTGCTCTGTGGTCATCATGGAAAAGCCTCACGGTCTGTGGCTCTTCACACCCTGCTTTCCTGGTGACCTCAGATTGCCAGAGGGGAAGGAGAAAGTAGGTGTGTGCATGGGGTATGGGGGCGGGAGAAGGCTCACGCAGGCTCCTCGACCAAGCAGTCGTCGTGAGCAGAGAGGCTCTGTGTGTGTGCTGCCTTACGTATGCTGGATCAGATGAGGCACCACGGACAAACACTATTCAGACTCGCAGCAGTGCAGCAGACTGTTTCTGCAGCTACGGCGTTTTGGGTGAAGAGTCATCGTGGGCGAGTCGTCTCGTGAACACCTGATACTGATCGTCCATTCCGAACTGCTGTTGTCGGGTCTGCGACAGGAGCCACAGGACGAACCTTGGGCGTGGCTCCGTGCTGGGGGAGACCGCAGTAATGCCAGTGAAGGCATATGGATATGAGTACACACCAGCTTTGGGGTTGCAGTCTGGCAATTCATTCTTGTTTTTGTTAGTATGCCACCTCCTGGACATTGGATTACCACAAATCATTAAAAGTGCGCGCGCGCGACACACACACACACACACACACACACACACACACACACACACACTCTCTCTCTCTCTCTCTCTCTCTCTAAAAGTTTCAGATGAGCCGATCCCGTCTCCGCATTTGTCTTGTGTTCCCATCAGCATCTAGGATATCCGGGGTGGGGTTTGTACCGTTTTCCTTCCATGCGATGATGAAACTGCCAGAAATGAGTGAGTGTTCTGTCATGATTAAGTGACTCACAAAATTGTTGCCATTTAGTTTCTTTTGCTTCTTCAGCCACTCTTCTGAGCTGTTCGGTCTTTTGACTCATGTCTGTTTTATCAACTGGACCAGGGCAAGGTGTTCTTCTTTCTCTATGCCAAATTCTCACAGCCTTGCGTTTCTCTTTTCAGACTGTTTCTTTATCTCTATTCCACTAGAAGGATTGAATGACTTGTCTGGTTTTAGTATTGCTTCATTTGGACCTTCTACCCCGTAATATTCCAATGACATTTCCTTCATTGTTGTCATATTGAAAAGGGTCCTTTTTGTTTTGTTTGATTTACTTTTGACAGTTTCTGTAAACTGAAGAAGACAGGGAAATGGTTACTTCCATCATGCGGAGGTGTTTCCGCACTCACGCCTGTTGTGAATTTTGGTCAATGACAGCAAGGTCAATGACACTCTCAGTGTCAACCTGCCGCCCTGTAGGCGGTTGAGGTGATGTTGGTGGTGCGCTGAGAAGTACCTCACGCATCTCTTCCAGCGCAATTCCTTGAGGATTGGTACCTTGCTGATCCCACAATTTTGACCGTGCATTAGGATCTCCACATAGCAGTATAGTCTCCAAATTCATCTTCTATTTCCTCAAAAAAAAAAAAGTCCAAGCCATTTTTGATGTGTGGGAACCTGGATTATGTATGCATTGACAAATACGAGGCTTTTCTAATAACCATTAGGTCTTTCCAGACTCGGACCCATGCGTTCACGTGTGCTGCTACACCATTTTTCTAAGTCTATCCTGGACAGTATTTTTCAAGTTGTCTCTTATTATCATAGCTAGTTCTCGTCTATCATGCTTTTGAAAGTCATCCAAATGTAATGGTGTGTGGGTTGTACTTCTAGTTTCTTCTAGATAGAACAAAAAAAAAAAAAAAGTCATCCGCCAGTGTTTCATTTGTTGAGATCCTCTTTCTGGCATTGCGGCAGTACCAAGTACAAATCCTAAAAAATATTTCTTGGATAGTCTTTCAGCTTTTGTCATATTCCTTAGCTCCCTGTTTTCTTCTACCACTTCTTCTTCTGCTATGCTAACTCTTGTTTCGAGAGGAATCCAGTCTTGAGTCCCAAAGCCTGCACACAGTGATCCCCAAGGTGCAAGTGAGACAAACTTTTTTTTGAGAATCTATATGAAAGGAATTCTTCGTGTCTAGAATCGTGTCAAGGAAGGACAACGGATGTCCATAAATGAAGGGAATGCCTCACACATATAAAGACCGGCAGTCTGGTGTCGACCCAGAAGAAGAAGAAAAAGAAGAAGAAGGAAACGAAAAGGCAAAACAAAAAACGAAGCAGGATAAGAATCAGGAGGAACAGATTTCAGTGAGGAAATTCATGTTGGCCAGAAGCATGACAAATGTCTGACCATGATGGAGTGGCCAGCGGCCGGGACACAGAGGTGAGTAGGTCAGCGCACATTCCCTCGCGCGTCATGCGCTGCTCAGCTGATCAATCCGACAACTCCCATCACCTATACGCTCGTCAGCCCCCTATCCACCCCTCCTCCCCTCTCCATAACAACCCATCCCCACCCTTCATGACATCACGCTCACCGTCTCCCTGTTCATGGCATATCCCCCCTCTCTCTCCGCCTCTTTCGCCCTCTAACCAACTCTTCGCGAAAAGATGACTGAAAGAGGAGAAAACCCAGCCAGCAACTCGCCCCCAGCCCTTCTCCTCCCTCTCTGTTTTCCTTCTTCTACCCTACCCACAGGCGTTATCAGATATGATCACGTGTCCAGCAACCCTCAAAATCTCGTGTTAAATCGTTTCCAGACCAGAGGGTCTGCAGCCGAAGAGATGATTTGATGCTGGCACTAAATTCCTTGCGCGGTGCCTCCATCCATCAGCAATAACACCGGGGATTCAGGGACTCTCCTGGCGAGTTCCTCTGAAAGGACGAAACAGAGAGGGACAATGAAAGGGAGGGAAGGAGGAGGAAGAGTAAGAGAAGAAGGAGGTCAAACAGGGATGAGAAGAAAGAGAAGGAAAAGAGGAGGAAGAAAGGAGAAAGGAGAAGGAGAGGAAGAATGAATGAATGAAATAAAATAGAAAGGAGAAGAAAACGGATGAAGCTCATAAATACGAAACGGAGGTGAAGGAGGAGGAGGAGAAGAAGAAGAAGAAGAAGAAGAAGAAAGCAGCAGTAGTAGTAGTAGTGGTGGTGGTGGTGGTGGTGGTGGTAGTAGTAGTAGTAGTAGCAGCAGCAGCAGTAGTTAGTAGTAGTATTAGAAGCAGTAGTAGTAGTAGAAGAAGAAGAAGAAAAGGTGGGAAGGTGAAGAACACTAGACATAGTCGAACACGAAATGAAGAAAAAAACACGATGAACAGGGGGCAAGAACAGGAAGACAACAGGCATGATGACCTTATCTGAAAGCTGCAGAGTAAGCAGAAGAAGAGTGAACAGAACAGAAGGTGCACAGGACGAAGACCGAGATAGGACAGATGTCCAAGAACCGATCTCAATGAGAGCAGCATCATCGCTACACTTTCCAAAACCAGATGATATATACCTCACAACACACGACCCTGACACTGTATCCTGGAGAAAGGACCCCTCCCTCTGCTGAAACTTGAAGACTCCATTCTCTCCAAACTCCTGTTCCACTCTCAGACCCGATCAGATGTGATGGCGTATCCACTGTCCTTCATACTGTCGTGATAGATCGATTTGTGATGACAGGTCCTGCAGTGGAAGATGATGTGATGCTGGCACCAAATTCCCCCAGCGATGTGTCCGATCCATCAGCGCTAACACAGGGGATTTGTGACGTGACAATTAACAGCCACACCATCCTCAACCCCTCCCCCTCTACTGCCCCCCTCCTTCTTCCCCCTTCTCTCATTCTTTCTCTCTTTGTCTGACAAACGACAGTCAAGATTTCTGATCTATGGTGAACCCCACCCCCCCCCCCCCCCCCCCCCCCCCCCCCCCCCCCCCCCCCCCCCCCCCCCACGCTGTCCGTCGGGTTTTCCTTTTCAGTTAGCCGACCCGGGCGACAAACTAGCCTCGCGATCCTGTCCCCCTACTTCCCCCACTCGCCTGTCCCACGTGCATGTGATCACGATCTCTCCCCTCCTTCCCTTCCCGCCCGTGCATGAAGCAATCATGTTAACCCTTTCACCACCAGACGTTCTGTTTTGCATAAATCCCCATCACCAGGCATCTAAAAAAAAAAACAAAAACTTCACGGCGGTACAATGTGCTTCCACGCTAGTTGACCTGATCAAGCCAGCCGATAGGTACACCACCGCCCATAATGAGCAAACTCACAGAAAAGAATGTGTGACAAACCAAAAAGGGATCTGAACCCCTCACAGTCACAGCAGTCTCAAAACCGAAACCCCACACCAAGTGGGAAAGTACCAAACGATAAAATCCAAATTAGGAAACCACAATGTAGTAATTCAACCTCTGTGGGTCAACACAGTGCACAGAAGCATTGCTGCACACACTGTAAATTGACTTCCTACGACACAGCAGACAGCAGAAAGTTCTTTGGACCAAAATCCAGAGATCTGCCACATACCAGGTAATGACTTCCCCTAAAGGCAGTGAAACACCATCCATGGTACCCAGTATCACCACCACCGCCCATCAGAGAGCAATTGTTAGTCATTAACACTCCAGACACATCTCTGTATGACACTGGACTGTCATACAACGCAATAGTGAGAGCGACACTGGTTAAGCCCACTGCTGCCACAGAGAAGACCGTTCCACTACAAGCAGCTGACCTGACTCTGCCCCCTAAAATCTTACAGGTAGCAGCGATTAAAGCTGACAGTAGGTATGTAAAAGGTAAGATTAAAACGGCAGTTATGAACAATCCAATCCATGACCTCGTCCTTGGGCGCCATCATGTCATCCTCAGGAGCCCACCTCCAAACCAACTCCAGCCTCTTTACAAGGAGAGGAAGAGAGCTCAGTGGACCGACCCAACGTTAGCCAAGTGCTTTGGAAAGCAGCACAAAGCTCATCACCCCTCTTGCACGGGCGAATTTTTTCAGGCGGAATGGTCTTTTATACCGCAGGATTGGTAGAGACCGCACACAACTTGGAGTCACGGTTCCACACCGGACCCGAGTCCTGGAAGTGGGACATACCCTCCACTCCAGATGCCATTTGGGGGTAGGGCTTTCCGCTCAATGGGTGACAAATCAGTACTATTGGTATAGGACGGCTGAGGACATCAAGTGCTATGTCCATTTCTGCCCCCTGTGCCAAACCTTGTCACCCAGTCAGAGGGCCCAATCTTCCCTGGTCCCGAGAAAAATAAACAATACTTTCACGACTAGTACTGGAAAGCCGCTCTTTCCATATCTAGTAAGAGGGAGGGTGGAGGTGAAATTCTGATATAACTCCAATGGAGAAAACACTATAATCTTTTCCCCAAGAGGACACACCGACCCTCCACCAACTCTCGTCACAGGATTCACGGACTGTCCTGTCAAGCTCTTCATTCTCCCATCCCAGCTGGTTTCCAATACCCCCCTCTGACTGACGTAACATGTGACTTCTGTTCTCACATTGTGTTGTACTGCTAGTTCGCTGTATCCCTGACTATTTTCTTTTCACAGATAATTTTTCACAATACGAAACAAATGACAATTTCATTGAAATATGTATAAGAAAAATAATACCCATGTATTCCTGAATTCTGAACAACATTATTCACATAATGTATAAGAAAAATAATATCTGTGTTAGGAAAAAAAAAAGACAAAACCACTTCAAAGTAGAAGCTAACTCGGTAGAACGCAGACCTGTGTCAAGGTTGACTGGATCCTAGATCTGCTCTTTGATCTAGACTGCACTACGGATCTGCTTCAAAACAGAACTGGTACATCCATGGACTACGTCCTTCCTTCCATCAAGCTTCATTCAAATCCTGTCGACACTCTTTGATAAATCTTGATAAACGAATCCTGGATTCGCCTCTGATCTGGATCAACACCAAACTTTTTATGCGTTCATCCTTGGGTCATATTCCGTATGTTCCCAGACTTTTTTTTGATCTGGTTTGTTAGTTTCTGGCCTAATCTTGTTAATCAACAAACAAAGGAACCAAACAGACATCTTTGGCGGAAGTAACAACAACAAACACTCCTATGAGTGTACCAAACAACAACAACAACAAACAACAACGACAACATGTAATCAAGCAGACATATAAGTTTGTGTACAGTAAGATCAATGGAAATATCCATGAGAATTTGAGTTTCAGGTATGAAGCATTCTTCTTCTGAAATAAAGTATTTAAGACACGTATAAAAAAAACCCATTAAACCTACCAGAAACATGTTCATCCTATTCTAACACTTTAAAAGATAATTTACCTTTCGGTAGCAGCACAGTAAATATATCTCGAAATCTCTGATTTCGTAAATCATCCTGATAATTCTCTTTATTTTTGCCCTCCTGCTCTACACACACACACACACACACACACACACACACACACACACTCTCTCTCTCTCTCTCTCTCTCTCTCTCTCTCTCTCTCTCCACACACACACACACACACACACACACACACACACACACACACACACACATCACCTCTCTCGCTCACGATTCTGTCTGTTCTATTCTTTATTCCACATACGTTATATCCACCCTGCATATATTTTTCCACCCTGCATATATTTTTCAACTAGATAATCAAAGTTCTCTCAAGAAGCACCGAATTAAAGGCTTCAACTTTGGATTCTCTCTTGAGGGCACATACGACCGTATTGCGAAAGCTTGGCTGTGTCTGGAGTGTCACTGTCTTCATCTGTCCGTGGGCAGGGGGTGGTTGGGTAGGTGGGGTGTGCTCGACAGCTGGAGGGAGGTGTTTTTCGCCGGTGGGCTCTGCAGTCATGAAATACGGGCTGGTACACCCATGGGGATGCTACTTTAAGGCTGTTATGAGTTGCATCCTGTTGTCTGATTTACCTCTGTTCAGGAGCAGTTATGTCCCTTGATATCTTAATGGAGTGTCCTGCGCGTGCCTGTATCCATCGTCAACACAGCGCAGGCCTCCAAGGGTGGTACATGACTGCTCTAAAGGCAGGTGAAGACAGTGCTTCTCTGGGTCCTCCCCAGCACCTTTGGGCGTTTTTTTTTCTTCTTCATTTCATTCTACATTTGCAGATAAAATATTTGTTGTACAGGATTATTGAACAAAATACATCCATTGCAGTGTGTTTGTTATAACAAAACAGATGAATTTCAGTATTTGGTTTCAGTCTTAATATTTTTTTCTGTCAATATGTTTGTTTTTTTTTGTAATTCTTTCTGAAAGTATTGTGCCAACTGGCAGTGCCGTAAGTGATGTTGAATAGAACCCGTTTCAGACTGCAAAAGGAACACACTTCACATTGAAGCATTCTCAATCCGTTTCAGACTGCAAAAGGACACACACTTCACATTGAAGCATTCTCAATCCGTTTCAGACTGCAAAAGGAACACACTTCACATTGAAGCATTCTCATTCTTTCAGGAATATTTTTTTTTGTGATCAGGATAATCACTTTCTTTTGGAATTATTTGTGATCAGAATAGTAATATATTCTTGTTTGTGGTACCAGCAGTATGGCTTTGATCTTTTGACTTGGAAAACTTTTTTTTTTTTTAGCTACGCAACCACTACACCTTACGTGTGCTCCGTATTTGCAAAGGAGCTGATATTCATTCTAAAGACTTAACATAATGGATTGTGACAGGCCTTAAATCCGTTGTTCACTGCTGACTCCTGTTCTCATGCCTTGTTGTACCGCACGGTTGTTGTGGTGTCCTAATAGGTTTATCAGGCTTCTCTTAGCCCACCCTGCTGTACTGGCCGGTCGTTGTGACGTCCCTGCTGCTTTTTATCTGACTTTTATTATCACACCATGTTGTACTGCCTGGTTGCTGTGACATCCCTGCTTTGTTTTTATGACTGTTATTATCACACCATGTTGTACTGCCCGGTTGCTGTGACGTCCCTGCTTTGTTTATCTGACTGTTATTATCACACCATGTTGTACTGCCTGGTGGCTGTGGTGTCTTTAATTGGTTTATCTGGCTTATCACATCGCGTTGGTTTCCTGACAAATAGTCACGAAGTGAAGCGACTGCAGGCGGAAATCTAAACACATTTCACATGTAATTAATAGCGAACCGCCAAGAAAACGTAGACAAACAAACGAATCACAAGACAAGTCTGTGATTCGTTTGTCCACGTTTTATGTTATTCGTTGTCTACGTTTTCTTTGGCGATTCGCCATTAATTACATTTCAAAAATTTTCCTGACTTATGTCATCACGCCAAATGACATTGCCTGTTTGTTGTGGTGTCTGTAACTGGTTAACTTGACTCCTGTCAAATCAAATCAAGTAACTGGTGAACTTGGCTCCTGTTCTCCAATCAAGATATACGGCAAGCTTCTTGTTGTGCCCCTAACTGGTTAACTTGACTCCTGTTCTCAAATCAAGTAACTGGTTAACTTGGCTCCTGTTCTCCAATCAAGATATACTGCCAGCTTCTTGTTGTGCCCCTAACTGGTTAACTTGACTCCTGTTCTCCAATCAAGTAACTGATTAACTTGACTCCTGTTCTCCAATCAAGATATACTTCCAGCTTCTTGTTGTGCCCCTAAATGGTTTTTACTCGACTCCTGTTCTCAAATCAAGTAACTGGTTAACTTGACTCCTGTTCTCCAATCAAGTAACTGGTTAACTTGACTCCTGTTCTCCAATCAAGTAACTGGTTAACTTGACTCCTGTTCTCCAATCAAGATATACTGCCAGCTTCTTGCTGTGCCGCTAACTGGTTAACTTGACTCCTGTTCTCCAATCAAGTAACTGGTTAACTTGGCTCCTGTTCTCCAATCAAGATATACTGCCAGCTTCTTGCTACACGCAGTTGTACTGCCTGCCTGTGGAGTCTCTTACTGGTGTACATTGACTGCTGTTATCACACTGCCTTGTATTACCTGGTGATGGTTGTGTTCCTAACTATAACTGTTACTCGCATTTATATAAAGGGCTTGTTTGGATGACACACACAAACCAAATACAGCAGCAGCAGCAGTAACAGTCGCAGTAGATGTAGCAGAAGCAGTGGAAGCAGCAGCAAAATCGTCATCGTCAGCAGCAGCAGCAGCAGCAGCAGCAGAAGAAGAAGAAGAAGAAGAAGAAGAAGAAGAAGAAGAAGAAAAGAAGTATAAGGAATAAATCTATAAGCATGGTAATCTTAAACGATGAATAATAGGATATAGAAAAAAAAGAAGCTGGAGAAAAGACAAGAAATAAAATCTTGTACTTTATAGCACTTGAATCCCTTTCAATCACCTTAGTTATGTATGGCTGAAATGACATCCGATTTAGCAGATAAAAAAAAAAAAGAAGGAAGGATAGGAAGAAAAAGAGGACACAGAAAAAGAAGAAAAAGAAGAAGAAGAAGAGAAAAAGAAGAAGAAGGAGGAGAAGAAGGAGAAGCCAGTGACACACACACACACACACACACACACACACACACACACACACACACACACACACCACGCAAACACACACACACACACACACACGCACACACACACACACACACACACACACACAATACATAAAGAGGAAAAATAACAACAGCAGCAACAAACACCTGACTACACAACAATATCAACATCTGCAGAATCAAAGTAAGAGGAGGAAGACGAGCAACCAGTTGAGAAGGACACAAAGAAAAAGACAAGCACGATAGTTTTGAAGTCACATCAATCACTCACCGAGTCCTAGCTTGCCTTTCCCTTTTAGCCAGACGTCTTCCCACACCCCCTGCCTACCCCCCCCCCCCCCCCCCCCCCCCCCCCCCGCCTCATCCCCGTCAACGGATGGCCAACAGAAGAGGCGACTCCGAAAACTGTTCGCTCTCCCCACCGCAGTAATCTCGCCACCCACAGACCCAATCACGTATGATGACGTATCCAGTACCCTTCACATTGTCGTGATAGATCGTTCTCAGACGACAGACGCTGCAATGGAAGATGATGTGATGTTGGCACCCAATTCCCTTAGCGCTGTGTGTCCGATCCATCAGCACCAACACAGGGGATTCACCGATTGGCCCTTCCTCCATACCAACTGCCATCCGATGACCACCTGATCGACTTTAAAGGACTCAACCAACTGAAGAAGTACCTTTCTGTCTCTGAACTTCCATTGTTTTCGCAGGGTCTGATACATAAACCTCTCACCATTCTTCATACTACAACTCCATGTTTTAGCAGCCTGCTGAAGGTGAGGAGGACATCAGAAAATGTAACAGATGGCTGAAAATTTTGGAAAGAGAAATGATGAAAAGAACTCTGAAGGCACTTTTTTTCTTTTTAGATTTTAGATGACATTATTCTACATATTAACACGTACACAATACAAGAAGTTCAAAGTACTGCCACCCATCGCGTTGCATTTTCACAAACGTCTTTATACAATATTCCGTTTGATACGATTTCATTGGCTATCCATCTAAGGTAGAATTGAAAAATGTTGAATGTCTGTTTTAGAACCATTCATTCCTGCACTCTTGCCCACGACCATCTCAATTTGTCCACCCCTCTAGCTCATTGTGGTACAGCTCCAGCAAATAGCAGCGCTTAGCTTCAGTTAAAAAATGTACATTTGAATAAGGGTAGGCGCAGGTACACAGACAGAGAGGCAGAAAGGGGGGGGGGGGGGGGGGGGGGGGGGGGGGGGGGGGGGGGAGGGGGAGAGAGAGAGAGAGAGAGAGAGAGAGAAAAAAACAAACAGAAAATAAAGAGAAAAGACTGGCGAGACAAACTGAGACACAAAGAGTCTGAGACAGAAAACGTGAACGAGACAGAGAAGAAGCATTGCTCCCAAACCAATCAGCTTCCACCCCAGGCCTAGTGGGTGAAGCCCTATAGTGGAGAACAAAAACAGTGATAGGATGGAGCATCGCTTTATGAGGGGCTTAACAGGATCAAGGACTGCTGGGTGCATCGTGCAAGTTGATCTGATCCCTGACGATGGGTAACCAAGGAAGCAGACAGGAGAACGAGGCTGACAAGATGGAGGAGGGAATGTCAAGGTGATCAGCAAAATCAAGGAAATTCGCCTGCAAGTCATACCAATCGATAAATGCAGAACTGTCTGAATGGTGATTAAAATCCAAGAAACAAACAGATAAACAAACAGCAACAAACAAACCAAAAACGTCGGAAAAAGAAGAAAAGGGATGTTCTGGTTGATTAAACAAGGGTCGGCTGAAAAAAAAAGTGCTCTGTAATTATTCAGACTTGCGTGAATTCACACTCACTTTACGTCCACTCCTTGTCAGTGTGACCGTCAACGGCCGCCGGCCTCGTGGCAGGGCCTTCAACTCAGATTGGCGCTAACAATTGCCTCCATTACGAAAGTCCGCACACTCGAGCGTGGATTTTTTTTTTCCCATGGAGGCGTGTATAACTAAAACCAAGAGGACAGCAGGTTATAGAAAGTGTCTTCATTGCTCCGCTTTCCCTGGCCCAAATTCCTGCAGTAACACCCCTGAGAAGTTGAGGAGGAAGGTCTCGGATATGTTTTGGAATACCATCTAGAACTGCTGTCATTGCAGTGATCAAAGATTTCTTCTTTTTCAGAGGGCTTTTGCTAAAAGAGACATTTAACATGTGATACACCTTAGCAGTATGTTTATGAATGATTTCAAAATAAGCTAGCAAACTGTATGCAAGTGGAAACAGTTATGTTCTGGCTGACATACGTAGCAAATGGAAACTGAAGTACAAGAAGTATAGTTACATGAAAACTGGGATCGTTTTGAGAGTTATCTGATAGAGAATACTGACAGCATGTTGAGTATCTTGCATAATGTTCGATAAAAAAAAAAAAAAAAAACCGGGACAAAAATACCTTGGCACAAAAACACTCCTAAAGGTTAAGCAATCATGAAGTATGAATCCTTGGGATATGTGCTGAAAACTTAGAAAGCCTTTCGAAAACGTTATCTTTTAATTGTTGATTTTGAAAAAGACCTCTGCCAAGTCTCAAATTTTCTCATTTTCATAACCATGCAGAAATATGTTTGCCAGACAATGCCTGTCTTCCCAAAAGTCAGCAAAGACTGAAACTCAGAAAGTGAAGATGAAATCAGGCAACAAGCACTAAATGGGAAGAAAAGAAGCGAGGGTGGATATGACATACAGAGGATTAAACTCCTCAGAGGCACATCATTTCGAACGCAGAAGGCAAGAGGTCCTAGGACACAGCAGAGTTTATATTCCTGGCGACGGCTGAAGCCAGTGTGCAGTCACTGATCTCTGACCTCTGGGCCTGAGAGGGAGAGCGGCGAGGGGTCGGGGGGATGGGGTGGAGGGGGTGGGGGAGAACGGAAGCGCGCGATTTCCTCTACACCACGTCATCTGCTAAGGTCTGACTGAATCAAAAAGTCTCCCCATCCAACTGTACCTAAGAAAGAAACTTGATGAACTATTCACACCGATCCCCACAGCATAACCCACTTCTCCGTATCAGTGGTCTGGCGCAGCAGCACTGGTGACTCCTTCAAGAGAAAGAACATGGAGAAACAGATCATCCACCACCATCTCAGTACTACAACACCAGATGGCCTCAACATCAAAGACTAAACCAAATCACAGCTTCCCCCGTTCCCACCTTTTTTCCCCTTTCCCTCCTCTCCCCTCGTTTTCCTCTTCCCCCACACCCTTCCCTCTCACTATTTACGTTCACATGCATTACGTCATAATGCAGTGATGATGAAATTGTAATCTTTACGTCATTGCTTTGAAGACTCTACAAGTCGAAGCACTCAATTCCTCATCTCTCCAGTGGGTTCGAAGTTTTTTTTTTTTCCCCCCTACCATGTTTTGTTGTCCTGTTTCGAAAGAACCCAGGCAGTCTAACTTCTTTTATATCCTAAACTTGATGAGGGGCTCATTATTGAATCGTCAATTCACCCCCCCCCCCCCCCCCCCCCCCTTTTCCCTTTTTTTTTTTTTTTTTTTTTTTTTTTTTTGAAAGAAAATTTCCACTCACACGAAGCAAATTTGTCACGTTTCCTCTTCTATGCAAAAATAAGTTCCTATCCATTCTCTGGCACCCTTCTTTTCTTTCTCTATTGATATTTTTTTTTTTTGTTTTACTTCATATGAAAAGCCCTGTCAGCTACATAAAACATAAGGCAACCACAAAAGAATGATAACAAGTTCAATCAAATGAATGCAAGAAAAATGTCGTTAATTGCTAGTGTTCTTTCAATTAAGTCATCTAGATCATATAGCTTTTTTTTTTTTTTTTGCTCTTTGTGGCAATGTCTGGCGTCTCTATTGCTTGTTGTTTTTATCAGCCACTCAAAAATGGAGGCGCTGATCGAGTGAAGGATAAAGATAAAATAGTATGGCAGAAAAGACGGGGGGGGGGGGGGGGGGGGGGGGGGGGGGGGGGGGGGAAGGGAGAGAGAGAGAGAGAGAGAGAGAGAGAGAGAGAGAGAGGAAAGTGTATCCAGTGTTAAAACAAAATCTCTCTCTCCCCCTCTCCTCTCTCTCCCTCTCTCCTCTCTCTCCTCTCTCTCTCTCTCTCTCTCTCTCTCTCTCTCTCTCTCTCTCTCTCTCTTAACCCCTCTCCCAATCTTTCAAATCACCAAGCACCCAATTTCAACGAGATCGCTTGTCATTCGCTTCACCACCACGCACAAGAGATTGCCCTCATTAGATGAAGAACAGAAATGAAATCAAGGAGGAGATGACACCCTACTCCATGTGACACAGACCACTCGATGATACACTACACCACACGATACAGGACACTCCGAATAGAAGACACGGTGGCGGGTGGGTTGAAGGGAGGGGGTAGAGAAGGGGAGGAAAGATGATGAAAGATGGGAGGTGAGGTTGTTATGAACTAGCGTCGCGGACTCCCGGCTGGGAGGTCGTGGGTTCGAATCCCATCAGAGTCATGTGGGTTTTTTGCCCCGACCGGCTCCTACCCAGAGTTGAGTTTGCTGCGGACTCAGTGGGAAGACTGGGACCACACAGTCGAGTTTCATCCACTTAATGGATGCGTTTTCTGAGAGTGTTGCTCAAATTTCCTGACCAACACTGCAGGTGCCTGTATCTCTCGGGCCTGGTTGACGCCGGGATATATTATGAAAGGAAGCGTAGTACAGCCCTGTCATGTAGTCTCAGACCGAAATGGAAATCCGTAGCATCATCTTAATCATCCTCATTCTCATTCATCAGCATAAAAAAAAAATGTCTCAGGTTCTGTGGCCCTCATGCCCTGCTCTCATGGTGACTCAGTTTCGATGTCTCTCCACGTCTGTGGCCTTGGTTTGGTTCCGTCGGGGTCACCGGTATCGGCGGGTCCATGGGGGCTGTCGTTGGACGGACGTGGTGGCGCCCTCCGGAGGGAGAGCTCATGTTAGATCAGAACAGGCGCCACTGAACACCACCGAAGTGACTCGGCAGCAGTGCAGTGTCTCCTCCGGTGGATTGCCTCTTGACGACTTGACATTGACTGCTCCCTGTGAATTGCCCGGTGCCGGGGCTGCGGGCGGGACCAGCCGGGCTGTGGCTGTGGACGGGATGTCGGAATGAGGATGGTTTAAACGTTATGTACCATGAAAACCTATCACTTTCCTGAATATGTTCATGCCAGATTTGCCACTTGTTGTCAATGAGTCTCTGACGAAATACTTGCAAAAATGTTTCACATTTTCCACACCCTGATTTAGCCACACAAATCCAAAGCCATTTAAAAACAGTATCTTACGAACACGTGACGCGCATGTGGTCTTACCACGTGAATATATCCAAAGTAGCATTTTATAAGCTTTCAAAGGTAACCTGTCACCAGTCATCCGTAATATGCTTTCAGGTTTCCACTCAGACTGTCACTCTGTGCCTTCAGGTTTCCACTCAGACTGTCATTGTATGCCTTCAGGTTTCCATTCAGACTGTCACTCTGTGTCTTCAGGTTTCCATTCAGACTGTCACTCTGTGCCTTCAGGTTTCCACTCAGACTGTCATTCTGTGCCTTCAGGTTTCCACTCAGACTGTCATTCTGTGCCTTCAGGTTTCCACTCAGACTGTCATTCTGTGCCTTCAGGTTTCCACTCAGACCGTCACTCTGTGCCTTCAGGTTTCCACTCAGACTGTCACTCTATGCCGTCAGGTTTCCACTCAGACTGTCACTCTGTGCCTTAAGGTTTCCATTCAGACTGTCATTCTATGCCTTCAGGTTTTCGTTTTCACGTCTGAGATCAGCGACCTTCTTCTGTAAAGACAGAATATCATCATGTAGTCCAGCATACATCTCTTTCATGTCCCTCAAGTCAGCTTTCATTTCATCAAACTTGCAGTTAAGGTCCTGAATAGAAGACATGACATCACAGAGGTTGGGGTCTGTACCTATCCGAGAGGGAGAAGAGTTGGATGAGGGTAAACCACCGCTGGAGCTCTTCAGTCTGTCTGCCTCAGGCTGCCTGCTTTGTTGCCAGAAGATTCGGGGTTTAGTTCAATGTCACTACAACGCTGAAGTGAAAGTCTACAGTACAACAGAGGATTAAACCTATGGTGACACTGTCTTGCCGCATACGATTCCTCAGTGTCTGAAAGTATAATGTGGTTTTTTTTTTAATCACGACGATGCATAAAAGCAAGAAATATAGAGAAAAATCTACCACCAAAATAATGGAAGGAAAGCAGTATTGCTGGCATGATACTGGTTGCACACAAAAACACTTCAAAAAAGTGTCTCTAGACCTTACAATTTCACCCTGATTCCGGAGCCCCGACCCGTTGATAAATACACTCTGCGTGCCGGAAGTGAACACACCAGAGAGAGAGAGAGAGAGAGAGAGAGAGAGAGAGAGAGAGAGAGAGAGAGAGAGAGAGAGAGAGAGAAAGAGAGAGAGAGAGAGAGAGTAAACTAAAAATGATAAAAGCAGATCGATAAGACAAACTGGGACACAAACGGAGTCTGTGACAGAAAATCTGAATGAGACAGAGAAGAATCATGCTGCCCAAGCCAATCAGCTTCTGTTCCAGGCCTGGAGGGTGAAGCCCTATATGGGCAACACAAACAGTGGTGCTAGGATGGCGCATCGCTTTATGAGGGGCTTTAACAGGATCAAGACCGCTGGAAGCATCGTGCAAGTTGATTTGATCCCTGCCAACTGGGAACTAGGGGAAGCACACAGCAGAAAAAGGCTAACCAGATGAATGATAGAATGTGAAAGTAATCAGCAAAGTCAAGGAAATTCGTTTGGAAGTCATTCCGATCAATAAATCCAGAACTGTCTGAATCGTGGTTAAAATGCATGAAACAAGAAGCAACAACAAATCAAAAACATGGGCGAAAAAAAAAAAAAAAAAAAAAGAAAATGGATTTTTGTCTTGGTAAAAGAATCGTAAGCTGAGAAAGTGTTTTGCAATCACTCACACTTGAAAGAATTGGGTGCTTACATCACTTATATTACATTATCTCCTTGTCTTAGTCTGATAGTCAACGCTTCCAGTCTCATGGCAGAGCCCTCATAACAAACTGACGCTAAGAACTGTTTCCACGACATAACGATGAATCGAACGCTTGTGAGCGGAATATTGGCATGGAGGCGCGGGTAAACTAGGATAGGGCACTGCAGATTCTATACAGTGCGACTTCAAGACTATCCTGTCCCTGGTCAGGTCTTGGACATGTTTTAGATGCCACTCAGGACTGCTGCTATTGCAGTGATTAAAGGTCATCTCGAGATGACTGATTTCTTTCTTTACGCTAAATCCAATGCTAAATCTAGTCTGCCCTTTTCTTCTAGTCAGATTTTTTTTTTTTTTTTTTTTTTTTGTTTGCTCAAGCATGTCAAGTGTATTACACTTGGCAAGACATTTAAAAAGGATTTTAAACTAAGCCTGACAAACTGTATGCAAACAGACACAGTTACGTGCTGATTTACATAAAAATTAAGTGGAAACTTACATACAAGAAGTATATTTACATAAAAACTGGGATCAAATTACATGCCAATTATACGGACAATATCAGTCAGTCCATGGGAAGAAAGTCCATCTACTCAACTCTACTCGAGAAAGGAACCTGATGAAGGGTTCATTACCAGAACCTTCAACTGACCCTCTGTTGTTTGAGAGAAAATTTCCAATTACACTGGGGAAATTTGCTATTTATTTTTCTCATGAAAATGAATTCTACACCTCTTTCGGCATATTTCTGGGTTTTTTTAGTTCGTCCATTTTTTTTCGTTCGTCTTCTTCTTCTTCATCTGCGGTCGATTTTTTGTTGTTGTTTGTTTGTTTTTTTTTTTTGTTGCATCAGATCTTAGCCCTATTGCATTAATGAAACCCACAATCTTCTCGAGGTCTTGACAGCTGCCCCAAAGCAACATCTGTAGTTCTGCACCCTCTGGCCAGGTTTGACGCCGTAGAACATCATGGACTGGACAGTGTTGGAGGATGTGTCCTGGGACCTGAGATCCAGTGTCACACGGACATTCGTCTGTGTGGGCAATCTTGATTCGGCTGATGTAACTCAGCAGTCGGCAGTGGCCAGTTCTCAGTCTGAAGAGGATTGTTTGCTGGTATCTCTGGAGCTGATGGATTGGATCTGCACCACTGTCTGCACCCAGGCCTCTCTTCCATTGGTTTTGATATTGGTTGTGGATGATAGTTTGGTCTTTCTTTAGGTCGCCGGGTGGTAATTCATATGAATGTACTGTCAGCTACCATAACACAGGGACCAAATACAAAAGAATGATAATAAGTAGCTATCAAATGAATGAAAAGAAACCTGCCATTAACTGCTTTTTCTTGCATCTACATTCCTTCAGATCATGTACATTTTGTCTTCGTGGCAATATGTCTGGCGTCCGTTTTTCTTTGTCTTATTAGCAACGTAACAATGGAGGTACTGGTTGGGGATGCAGATAGAAATAAAACAGTATGAAAGAGAAGACTGCCTGTGGACAGAAAGTCTCACACTCACACACACACACACACACACACACACACGCACGCACACACACACACACACACACACACTCACAC
Organism: Conus betulinus; assembly: GCA_016801955.1. Taxonomy (NCBI): domain Eukaryota; kingdom Metazoa; phylum Mollusca; class Gastropoda; order Neogastropoda; family Conidae; genus Conus; species Conus betulinus. Next base: position 95,440 of record JADBJO010003537.1, read on the forward strand.
ACACACACACACACACACACACACACACACACCACACACACACGCACACACACACAGAGAGAGAGAGAGAGAGAGAGAGAGAGAGAGAGAGAGAGAGAGAGAGAGAGAGAGAACTGAAAATCACAAAAACAGATTAAGATTAACAGTCTGAGACAGATGATCTGAATGAGACAGAGAAGAATAATCCTGCCACAGCCAACCAGCTTCTGTTCCAGGCCTGAAGGGTGAAGCCCTATAATGGGCAACACAAACAGTGGTGCTAGGATGGAGCATCGCTTTATGAGGGGCTTTAACAGGATCAAGGACTGCGGGATGCACCGTGCAAGTTGATTTGATCCCTGCCAACTGGGAACTAGGGAAGCACACAGCAGAAAAAGGCTAACCAGATGAATGATAGAATGTGAAAGTAATCAGCAAAGTCAAGGAAATTCGTTCGGAAGTCATGCCGATCAATAAATGCAGAACTGTCTGAATCGTGGTTAAAATTCATGAAACAAACAGCAACAACAAATCAAAAACATGGGCGAAAAAAAAAAAAAAGAAAATGGATTTTTGTCTTGGTAAAAGAATCGTAAGCTGAGAAAGTGCTTTGCAATCACTCACACTTGAAAGAATTGGGTGCTTACATCACTTATATTACATTATCTCCTTGTCTTAGTCTGATAGTCAACGCTTCGAGTCTCACGGCAGAGCCCTCATAACAAACTGACGCTAAGAACTGCTTCCATGACATAACGATGAATCGAACGCTTGTGAGCGGAATATTGGCATGGAGGCGCGGGGTAAACTAGGGACAGGGCACTGCAGATTCTATACAGTGCGACTTCAAGACTATCCTGTCCCTGGTCAGGTCTTGGACATGTTTTAGATGCCACTCAGGATTGCTGCTATTGCAGTGATTAAAGGTCATCTCGAGATGACTGATTTCTTTCTTTACGCTAAATCCAGTGTTAAATCCAGTCTGCCTTTTCTTCTAGTCAGATTTTTTTTTTTTTTTTGTTGTGTTTGTTTTTTTTTGCTTAAGCATGTCAAGTGTATTATACTTGGCAAGACATTTAAAAAGGATTTTAAACTAAGCCTGACAAACTGTATGCAAACAGACACAGTTATGTGCTGATTTACATAAAAATTAAGTGGAAACTTACATACAAGAAGTATATTTACATAAAAACTGGGATCAAATTATATGCCAAATTATATGGACAATATCAGTCAGTCCATGGGAAGAAGTTCCCCTACTACAACTCTACTCGAGAAAGGAACCTGATGAAGGGTTCATTACCAGAAACCTTCAACTGACCCTCTCTGTTGTTTGAGAGAGAAATTTCCAATTACACTGGGGAAATTTGTCATTTATTTTTCTCATGAAAATGAATTTCTACACGTCTTCGGCATATTCTGGGTTTTTATTTCGTCCATTTTTTTTTTTCGTTCGTCTTCTTCTTCATCTCCGGTCGATTTTTTTTTTTTTTTTTTTTTTTTTTTTTTTTTTTTTTTTTTTGGTTGCATCAGATCTTAGCCCTATTGCATTAATGAACCCCACAGTCTTCTCGAGGTCTTGACAGCTGCCCCAAAGCAGCATCTGTAGTTCTGCACCCTCTGGCCAGGTTTGAAGCTGTAGAACATCATGGGCTGGACAGTGTTGGAGGATGTGTCCTGGGGCCTGAGATCCAGTGTCACACGGACATTCGTCTGTGTGGGCAATCTTGATTCGGCTGATGTAACTCAGCAGTCGGCAGTGGCCAGTTCTCAGTCTGAAGAGGACTGTTTGCTGGTATCTCTGGAGCTGATGGATTGGATCAGCACCACTGTCTTCACCCAGGCGTCTCTTCCATTGGTTTTGATATTGGTTGTGGATGATAGTTTGGTCTTTCTTTAGGTCGCCGGGTGGTAGTTCATATGAATGTACTGTCAGCTACCATAACACAGGGACCAAATACAAAAGAATGATAATAAGTAGCTATCAAATGAATGAAAAGAAACCTGCCATTAACTGCTTTTTCTTGCATCTACATTCCTTTAGATCACCTACATTTTGTCTTCGTGGCAATATGTCTGGCGTCCTTTTCTTTGTCTTATTAGCAACGTAACAATGGAGGTACTGGTTGGGATGCAGATAGAAATAAAACAGTATGAAAGAGAAGACTGTTTGTGGACAAAAAGTCTCTCTCACACACACACACACACACACACACACACACACACACACACACACACACAGAGAGGAGAGAGAGAGAGAGAGAGAGAGAGAGAGAGAGAGAACTGAAAATCACAAAAACAGATTAATTGGACAAACTGGGACAGAAACAGTCTGAGACAGATGATCTGAATGAGACAGAGAGAAGAATCATGCTGTCCAAGCCAACCAGCTTCTGTTCCAGGCCTGAAGGGTGAAGCCCTATAATGGGCAACAAAAACAGTGGTGCTGTAGGAGTGGTTAGCGTCGCGGACTCCCGGCTGGGAGGTCGTGGGTTCGAATGCCATCAGAGTCATGTGGGTTTTTTCTGCCCCGACCGGCTCCTACCCCAAGTTGAGTTTGCTGCGGGCTCAGTTGGGAAGACTGGGACCACACAGTCGAGTTTCATCCACTTAATGGATGCGTTTCTGAGAGTGTGCTCTCAAATTTCCTGACCAACACTGCAGATGCCTGTATCTCTCGGGCCTGGTTGACGCCGGGATATATTATGAAAGGAAGCGTAGACCTGTCATGTAGTCTCAGACCGAAATGGAAATCCGTAGCATCATCTTAATCATCTCATTCTCATCGATCAGCATAAAAAAAATGTCTCAAATTCTGTGGCCCTCATGCCCTGCTCTCATGGTGACCTCAATTTCGATGTCCTCTCCACGTCTGTGGTCTTGGTTTGGTTCCGTCGGGGTCACCGGTATCGGCGAGTCCATGGGGGGCTGTCGTTGGACGGACGTGGTGGCGCCCTCCGGAGGGAGAGCTCACTCACGCCGGCTCCGCGACTAAGCAATTATTGTCGTCAGTAGGGGGCTTAGTAGGTGGTGTCCTGCGTATGTTAGATCAGAACAGGCGCCACTGAACACCACCGAAGTGACTCGGCAGCAGTGCAGTGTCTCCTCCGGTGGGTTGCCTCTTGACGGCTTGACATTGACTGCACCCTGTGGATTGTCGGTGCCGGGGCTGCGGCGGGGCCTGGGTGCACTGCCTCTGAAGTGGCGCAGAGGTTGGGACAGAAAAAAAAAAAACAACAAAAAAAAAACCTGTCAGAATCATGGTTAAAGACAGAGACAAACGAACAATAAAAACAAACCAGAAACAGAGGCAAAAGGAAAAAAAAAACAGATTTTCTGCTTGATAAAACAAAAGTAAGCTGAGAAAGTGCTCTGCAATTATTTACATTTGACCAGAAGAGGTGCATATAATCACTAACGTTCCGTCATCCCATTGTCCTAGTCCGACAGCCAATGTTTTCCTGTTTAATGGCAGAACCCTTGTGCCAAAATTTGCCCCCATGAAATAACGATGATCCGCACACTGGATGGCGGATTTTTTTGGCGTGGGTGTGTGAGTAAGGAGAACATGGCACTGCAGTTTATGTACAGTGTGACTTCATGGCGATCTTTCCCTGATCAATTTTCCTGCAATTACACCTCTGAGAAGTCAAGGGGGAAGGTGTGGACACGTTTCACATAACATCCGGGACTACTGTTATCGCGGTGATCAAAGATGATCTCAGAATGCTTGATTTCTCTCTTTAGACTAAATGCAATTTGCCTTTTCCTCTAGTCAAAGGGTTTTGCTTTAAGTACGTGATGTGTGGTACAGCTTGGCAATATATTTATGAAAAGACTTCAAAATAAGCCTGACAAACTGTATGCAAGCAGAAACAGTCATGATCTGGTTTACGTCATGCTCGTCAGGAGAAAAGGCTCAATTCCTTCCACACTCAGAAGCCTCTGGCGTATACTTGGCATATCCAGGCAAAACAGGGTGACCAACACCAAAATCCTGTCTCGCGCTGGCCTCCCTACCATGTATACCCTGCCGATAAAGTGTCGGTTGAGTTGGCTGGGCCACGTCCACAACATGGAAGATGGTGGCATCCTAATAGACGTCCTCAAGGGAGAGCTTGCCGAAGGGCAGAGAAGCATTGGCCGCCCACAACTGAGATACACAGACGTTTGCAAAAGAGACATGAAGGCGCTTGAGATCAACACTGAGTCCTGGGAGGACCTCGCAGCAGACCGCAGCAGCTGAAGAAGCACTCTCTACAAACAGCTGCAGATTGGCAAAGACAAACTGACAGTTGCTGCATATGAAAAACGTGCCCACAGAAAGGGGGTGACAGCCAAGAAACCAGTGTCAATATATAGGTGTGACCGCTGCGACAGAGACTGCCACTCTCGCATTGGCCTCAACAGCCACAGGCGACGCTGCTCGGGTCGAGCAGACAACCCGGACAGACTGCTAAATTTTAGGTTAGATATACTCTATCCATGATCATCCATGACCGACGGAGGCCTACGTGTGTGTGTGTGTGTGTGTGGGGGGGTGTGTGGGTGTGCGCGCGCGCGCGCGCGCGCGCGTGTGTGTGTGTGTGTGTGTGTGTGTGTGAGTGAGGATAGGTATTACGTACAGGATAGGGCTTAAATCCACAGAGGCAGAACACCCAGGCATAATACATCAGGACGAACGCAGTTACGTACAGGATAGGGCTTAAATCCACAGAGGCAAAACACCCAGGCATAAATACATCAGGACGAACGCAGGAGGCGAAAGGTCCTTGGACACAGCAGGGTTAGTATTCCTGGCGACGGCTGAAGCCAGTGTATTATCACTGATGTCTGACCTCTGGGCCTGAGCAGGGGGGGGAGAAATAAAGTCCGCCACTTTCGTCTACACCATGCATCCGCGAAAGAATTCTGAGTGGAAGGAAAATGTAATGGACAATATCAGTCAAGTTGAGGAGGACGTCTCCCTATTCCACAATACTTTGTAAAGGAACCTGCAGATAATGGGTTTATTACCCGAAACCGTATCTCCACTCTTTTTTATTTTAGAGAAAATTTCTAAACACACAGAGGAAATTTGTCATTAAAAAAAAATCTTTTATATGAAAATAAATTCCATCGCTCGTTGGCACATTTTTTTTCAAAATTTGAAAACAATCTGCACCCCCCCCCCCCCCCCCCCCCCCCCTTTTTTGTACATATGAATGCACTAACAGCAGTGACATGGGAACCAAATACAAAAGAATGACAATAAGTGCGTATAAAATGTGTGTTACTAAACCTGTCATTAACTGTTAGTTTTCTTGTATTGAAATTCATGTAGATCACCTAGATTTTCTCTTTGTAAATCCGGAGTCGTTTTTTAGCAACTTAAAAAAAAACCGAGTTATTGTTTGTATGGTAGAGATAAAGAGATAAAACGATATGAAAGAATAGACCGCATATGAAGAGAGAGAGAGAGAGAGAGAGAGAGAGAGAGAGAGAGAGAGAGCAGCACACTGACGAGACCAAATTAAAACACACAAGACTCTGTGGGGAAAAAAACGTGAATGGGACAGAGAGGAAGCATCGCTCCAAAGCCAATCAAATTCCATTCCAGGCTTGAAGGGTGAAGCCCTATAATGAACAAAAACGGTGGTGACAGGATGGAACATCGCTTTACGAGAGGTTTTTAACAGGATCGAGGACTGCTGGATGTGTTGTGCAAGTTGATTTGGTCTCTGCTGATGGGTAACTAGGGAAGCAGACAGGAGAACGAGGCTGACAAGATGGAGGAGTGAATGTGAAGGCGATCAGCGGACTCGAGGAATTTTCTCATCCAAAGTCTTGCCCAGCAATAAATGCAGAAGTGTCTGAACCATGATTTAAATTCAGAAAAACAAACAGATAAAAAACAAATCTAAAACGCCGGTGAAAAGAAGGAAATGGAATTTTCTGCTAGATAGAATAAGCAAACACTTAGAAAGTGTTCTGCAATTTTGTTCACACTTGAGTGAAAGATATGTGTCGATCATTCACTTTACGTCATCATTTCGTCAGTCTAACGGCCAATGGTTACCAGTCTCATGGCAGAACCCCTCACGACAAATTGGTGCTAAGAATTGCCTCCATGAAATAACGATCAGACGCACACGTGTGAACGGACTTTTTGCATGGAGGCGTGGGTAAGGAGGAGAGGGCGCTGCAGATGATGTAAAGTGTGACTTCATGGCCTTCTTTTCCCTGGTCAGAATTCCTACAATTACCCCTCTGAGAAGTTAAGGGGGGAGGTCTTGAACTTGTTATGAATGCCATCTAGGACTGCTGTTATCGCAGTGATTGAAGACGATCTCAGGGCGATTGATTTCTTTCTTCCTGCTAAATCCAAATTGTCTTTTCTTCGAGTCAGTAGTTTTTTTTTTGTTTTGTTCTTTTTAATATAAAGAAAAAAAAAGACCGATTCAGGTCAATGCAAAGAAAGGACGAGCAATTACTTATCTTTTTAAATTTGCTGCAAAATGGGCGTTGAGTTGTTGTTGTTGTTGTCGTGCCCTGGCTAAAAGACTCCAGGGATAATCCACACAGCTGAAGTACTTGACCACTGTGGTACAAATGCATCAGCTGGGGATGAAAGCATCACGTGTGGTGACCGTTTTTGATTACCCCGCCCTATGGGCAGCCACACTCCGACTTCGGGGGAGGGCGTTAAGTGAAAACGAAGCCGTTTGGGAAGGGGACAATGGGAGTTGAAATAAAAAAAATAATAATCATCATTATGATAATTATAATAATAATAACGATAATGATATAATGATAGCAATAATAATAAACAACAACAGCAATAATAATAATTACAGTATTACAAAAATAATGAAAACAATAACAACGATGATAATGATAATAAGAATGATGATGATGAAATTGTTAATAAACAAAGAGAGGATTTCTACCACTTTTTCGTGCGAATTTCACGATAGTAGTTTGTAGTATCAATAGTCGCTATACAAATAGAAGGGGAGAGACGAGAATAGTTTGATGATTGTCAGACAGTATGGTTGTAGAGGCAACGCTGTAAAATGGAGGTGCTGGCTGGGTGATGGAGATCTAGATAAAAACAAAATAGAAGAAAATACCGTGTATGAGGGAAGGAGAGAGAGAGAGAGAGAGAGAGAGAGAGAGAGAGAGAGAGAGAGAGAGAGAGAAACAGAGGGACAGACAGAGTGACAGAGACAGAGAGAGAGAGAGAGAGAAAGAGAGAGAGAGAGAGAGAGATGGACACACATTTACAAAGAGTGGAAAAGAGAGGCAGAGAGAGAGAGAGAGAGAGAGAGAGAGACAGACAGACAGACAGAAGAGAGAGAGAGAGAGAGGAGGGGGGGGGCGGTAGGGAAGGTGGAAGGGAGAGGGCCAGAGACAGAGAGAGAGGTGAGAGAGTGGGGAGGGACAGATGGACGGAGGGGGGAAGCCATATATATATATATAGATAGATAGATAGATATGCATATATATATATATATATATATATATATATATATAGAGAGAGAGAGAGAGAGAGAGAGAGAGAGAGAGAGAGAGAGAGAACTGAAAATCACAGAGAACACAAACTGAGACACAAACAGTTTGAGACGTAAAATGTGAAGAGACAGAGAAGAAACATAGCTCCAAAGCCAGTCAGCTACCACTCCAGGCCTGGTGGGTGAAGCCCTGTAATGGAGAACAAAAAAACAATGATATGATGGAGCATCGCTTTATGAGGGGCTTTTAACAGGATTGAGGACTGCTGGATGCATCGTGCAAGTTGATCTGATCCCTGACGATGGGTAACCAAGGAAGCAGACAGGAGAACGAGGATGACAAGATGGAGGAGGGAATGTGAAGATAATCAGCAAAATGAAGGAAATTCGCTTGGAAGTCATGTCGATCGATAAATGCAGAACTGTCTGAATGGTGATTAAAAATCTATCATACAAACAACAACAACAAATTGAAAAAAAAAAAAAAACGGGCGAAAAAAAAAAAAAATTCTCTTCTTGGTAAATGAAGCATAAGCTGAGAAAATGTTCTGGAATTATTTACACTTCAGTGAAATAGGTGCTTATATCACCCACACTACGTCATCTCCTTGTCTTAGTCTAACAGTCAACCGCTGCCTGTCTCATGATAGAACCCTCACCACAAACTGGCGCTAAAAATTGCTTCCATTGAATGACGATGACCCGCACGCTTGAGAGCCGAATTTTGGCGTGGAGGGTGGGTAAACTAGGACAGGGCACTGCAGATGATCAAAGTGCGACTTCATGACTATCCTTGATTCAACGCCTGCCTACCTTGCGCTGAAAGAGTGCAGAGATCTAAGCTAAGTAACACATTCGTTCATTTTCGTTGTCCTGTTTGTTTGTATCTTGCCTGGAGAAGACCTAAGAGGTCGAAACGCGTCGTGTTTTGCCTTGTGACTCGTTTGTCCACGTTTCTCTTGGCGGTTCGCTAACATTTATTTAAGAATTGTTCAGATATCCGCCTGCGGTCGTCTCATTTTGCAACTACAGCCTTTCTTTTGTTTCCCTCAATTACACCCCTGAGAAGTTAAGAGGGACTCGCTTGGACTTGTTTTGAATCCCATTCAGGATTGCTGTTACCGCAGTGATTACAGACGATTTCAGGATGATTGATTTTTTTTCTTTCTGCTTAATCTAAATTGTCGTTTCTTCCAATCAGACGGTTTTTGCTCAAAGCCTGTGAAGTGTGATACAGCTTGGCAACACATTTATAGAAGATTTCAAACTAAGCCTGACGAACTGTATGCGAACGGAAACAGTTATGTGCTGGTTTACATAAATATCAAGTGGAAACTGAAGTACAGAACGTACAGTTCTATAAAAACTGGGATCAAATTACACGCTGGGAATAATCTGAAAGCGGAAAAAAAAAAAAATCAGCACAGATTGATTTTAACAAATATTTAAAATGCCTTGGAACAAAAACTTGTCACTCACAAAGGTCAAAGAATCATGGAATGTAATGTATTCAGAATTTTTTTTTTGTTCGATATTAAGACATTTATAAAAGCCTTTTGAAAACAATCTTATTATTGTTGATTTCGAAACAGACCTCTGCTCAGTCGCAAATACTCTCATCTTCAGTTCTTCCTCACAGTCAGCAAGTACTGAAGCACTTAAAGTGAAGATGAAGTCCGGTGAAGGGTAGAGGCGAGGGTGGATATTACACACAGAGAGGAGTTTAAAGTCCACAGAGGGAGAACACCCAGACATAAACACATCAGGACGAACGCAGGAGACAAAAGGTCCTTGGACACAGCAGGGTTAGTATTCCTGGCGACGGCAGAAGCCAGTGTGTCATCACTTATTTCCAACCTCCGAGCGTGAGCAGGGGGAGGGGGAGTGATGCCCACCGCTTTTTCGTCTACACCACGGAGTCTGCTGAGGAGATCTGAGTGAATGGAACATGTAACAGATGATACAACCAAATCATTTTTTTTTTCAAAAAGTAATGACAGTACTGTTAACGTAATGTGTACGAGGAAAAACAATATCCGAGTTTGGAAAGCAATGACAAAACAGGCAACAACGCTTGGAACCACTAAGTAACTCAGGGGAATGAAGGCCTCTACCATAGTCAACCAGATCCCAGATCCGCTCTTTGATCGGGATTCGTACAACGGATTTGCATTGAAATAGATCGGTACGATCGTGGAATATTTTGTCTTTCCATTAACCTTGGTTCAAATTGGGTCGGTAGTTTTTGTGCCATCTGAACATTCCAATGAACAGAATGGAATAAATTCTGAACAAATTCTGTATCTGAACAGAACAAATTCTGTATCTACTTCCTGATCCAGATCCGCATCGAACTGTTAATGGGATGTCCGTGGGCTATATTCCCCATCTTCGCTGACTTTTGTTATAACCAGTTCACATGTTTTTGGTGTAATCTGGTTAAAAGACAGATAAGCAATGGTACCAACACAGCCTTTTAAATGGAGATTAACAACGACCAGCAATCCTGGAAACATCCAAGATTTCATGAATTTCAGGAATACAACATTCTTTGCCGAAATCGAGTATTTAAGACATGTATAAAACAAACAAACAAAAAACCAAAGAAACAAAAGAAAACAGAAACGTGTTCATCAAGTACTCATAGTTTCAAACATAAAGTGCATAAAAGTGTTTAGATTTACCAATTAATAGCAGCACAGTCTATGTATCTCGATATATCTGATTTTGTACATTATTCTGATAACGCCGTTCATTTTTGCCCCCCCCCCCCCCCCCCCCCCCCCCTCTCTCTCTCTCTCTGTTTTCGTTTCTTCTTTCTATGTACTTCTCATCTACCGTGTAGGTGTTTTTCAGCTGTATAGTTAAAGTCCTCCCAAAAGCATTAGATCACAGGCTTAATTTCGTTCTACATAAGCAAGTTTAATATCTGCCCTACATGATGATTCAATAAACATTCATCTGTTCTTGTGTATTTGTCGTATACAAACAAAACCAATCCAGTATTTAATGTCAGTCTTACTATTTTTTTTTTCTGTCAGTACTTTTCTTTACAATTATCTCTGGAGGTTTTGTTCGAGCTGACAGTACCACAAGCTATGTTGAATAGAATCTGTTTCGGACTGTAAAGAACATAGTTCACTTTGAAGCATTCTCTTTCATTTTGGAATGTTACTTGTAATCCGAATAATTCCCATACTTAAAGATTTTCTTGTGTGTGTGATCGGAAAAAACGATATACTCCTACTTGTAGTACCGTTAATATATGAGTTCCTAAATTTGATTTTCTTTTTCATTATTTTTAACTACGCTATCACTAAACTTTACCTACACTGCCCTTTTGCAGAAAAGCTGATTTAACTAGGCTATCACTAAACCTAACATATACTGCCCTTGTGCAAAGAAGTGGATATTTAAACGCTTAAGTAATTAAGTTGTAGCAGAGTCTAAACATTTAGTTTACTACTAGTTTATATGACTCTTGTTATCACGTCCTGTTGTATTGCCTACTTGCTGTGGTGTCCCTGACTGGATAATCTGACTTCTTTAATCACACCCTGTTGTACTGCCTGGGGTTGTGGTGCCCTTAAGTTGGTATACCTGAGTTCTGTTCCCTTACCGTGTTGAGTTACCTGCTTGTTCTGGTGTTCCTAACTGGCTTATCTGACACCTACCTGTTGTCATATCCTGCGTACTGCCTTGTTGCTGGTGTCATTAACTGGTTGATCCGAGTCCTGTTATATCACACCTTGTTGTATCGCCTTGTTGCTGTGATGTCCCTAACTGGTTTACCTGACCCCTGTTATCAAATGATGTTGTCTTGCCTGGTTGTATGCCTATGTCTGTTTCTAACTGGTTTTCCCCGACTCCAGTTATCACATCCTATTGTATTGCCTGCTTATTGGGGTGTCCCTAACTGATCAATCCGACTTTTGTTTCTCACGTCGTTTTTTTTCCATTGCTTACTTGTTATTGTCGAGTCCTTAACTGGTTTTACCTGACTTACGTTTTCACACCAAGTTATACTGCCTGTTGACTGTTGTGTCCCTAACTGACTGAAATGATTCCTGCTATCATGCCTTAACGTGTTGCTGGTCGTGGTATCCCCTTCCTGGTTAACTGGGTCCCTGTTATCTCACCGCCTTGCATCATGTGGAGGAGGGTGTGTCCCTAACTGTACACATGTTACTGGTAGTTATGGACATAACTTACCTGAATGACACCAGAAAGCAAGTGCAGAAACACAGCAGTCACAGGGCAACAGCAGCTGCAGAAGAAGACAGAGTAAGTAGTAGTAGTAGTAGTAGTAGTAGTAGTAGTAGTAGGTGATGGTGGTGGTGGTGGTGGTGGTAGTAGTAGTAGTAGTGGTGGTAGGTAGTAGTAGTAGTAAAGTTGTAGAAGTTGTTATTTTAGGTGTATAAGTATCAGCGGCAGTAGTAGTAGTATTAGTGGGAGGAGGAAGAGTAGCAGCAGTAAGAGGTATCAGCGGCAGTAGTAGTAGCAGTAGTAGTAGTGCAGCGCAGCACCACACACCACCCACCAGTAGTAGTAGTAGTAGTAGTAGTAGTGGTAGAAACAACAGAAGAAGAAGAAGAAAGAAAGAAGAAGAAGACGAAGAAGAAGAAAAAGAGAGAAGGAGAAGCAGAAGAAGAAAAGGAGGAAGAAGAAGGAAAGGAGGAAGAAGTACAAGAAACAAAACTACCATCATGACAATGATAAACGACGAATAACAAAAAGGGGACAATACAGAAGAAAACAACAGAAAGAAAATCTTGCTGTTTATAGCGTTTGTAACCCTTCTGATCACCACGGTTTTATTATCAATGAAAGGGCACCCAACCCAGAGAATTAGCCAAATCAAACAAAGAAGGAAGAAAAAAAAAGGGGGAGATAGATATGAAGACAAAGACAAAGAAGAAGAAGAAGAAAGAGGAGGAGAAGGAGGAGGAAGAGGAGAGGAGAAGGAGAAGGGGGGAGGAGGAGAGGAGAAGGTGAAAGAGGGGGAGAGAAGAGGAGAGAGGGAAGGAGGAGGAGACTAAGAAGAATTCAATGATGATAATGAACAAGCGGTGTTGGGGAAAATGAAGAAAAAAAGTATAAAATTAAAAAAAATAAAAACATCTAGGACAACTGCAATGTCAGATCCTGCAGATTCATTTTAAAATGAGGAAGACGAGCAAGAAGATCAAAAAAGAAGAAAACGGAGCCGAAGAAGAAGTCGAACATGACAGTCTTGAAAACATTATCAATCACACGTTGAGTCGTAGCTTGCCTTTCTGCAACCAGACGTCCTCTTACGCCCCTTGCCAATCCCATCCCTCTCACAAGCCCACAACTCAATCCCCGTAAACTGATGGCAAAAAAAAAAGAGGAGACCCGACCCCCAAAACAGTTCGCTCTCCCGACCTCACTAATCTCGCCACAGACCCAATCACGTATGATGACGTATCCAGTACCCTTCATATTGTCGTGATAGATCGTTCTCAGACGACAGACGCTGCAATGGAAGATGATGTGATGTTGGCACTCAATTCCCTTAGCGGTGTGTCCGATCCATCAGCACCAACACAGGGGATTCGCTGACTGGCCCTTCCTCCGTACCAGCTGCCATATGATGACCGCCTGATGGACTTTACAGGACTCAACCAACTGAAGAATTACTTTTCTGTTTCTAATCTCCCACTTTTTTTTTTTCGTAGGGTGTAATCTATAAACCTCTCTCCACCCTCAGCACCCATGTCTTAGCACCCCTCTGAAGGAAAGGAAAAGTACAGAAAATATAACAGTTGTTTCAAATTTGAAAAAGGAAATAATAAAAAGAATCATGAAAGCACTTTTTAAAAGATCTTAGATTACATCTCTATTATCCTCCTTCGAAACTCTTTGCATGTCTTACTATGGAATCATGTAAAGGTCACTTCCTGCGCCAATGTTTTTGTACCACAGAATGATCGAATGAATCACGAGTTGTTCACTGATCAATCCTAACTCGACAAATTAATGGCCCACAGGATTTTGACAGTACCAAATCTGGAATTAAAAATAACGTATCGTATGTGAGAGATTTGATAATTATCAATAAGCTTCGCTCAACGAAAACTTGAAAGATGCTCGTGTCTCAATCTGTGTCTCTTCTGTTTAATGTAACACTAAGGTAACCTTTTCAAACTTTGTAAAAAAAAAAAAGAAAAATCGGCGAATCTGTTAAACAAAGGAGGGATGGAGAAACAAGGAGGAAGGAGTGAGAAGGGAGGGGAGAAGAGTCTGGTGATGGGAAAGAAAAAATAAAATTAAAAGACTAGAGAGAGAGAGAGAGAGAGAGAGAGAGAGAGAAGAGAATAGAGAGAGAGAGAGAAAGAGAGAGAAACAGAGAGCGGGAAGGAACGAAGGGACGGGGACAGGGAGAGAGGGAGAGGGAGGAAGGGAAGAAGAAGAAGAAGAAGGAGAGAGAGAGAGACAGAGAGAGAGAGAGAGAGAGAGAGAGAGAGAGAGAGAGAGAGAGAGGCTGAGAGAGAGAGAGAGCGGGAGAACGAGGGAGAGAGGGGAAGAGGGGAGACGGAGAGGGGACAGGGAGAGAGGGAAGGGGAAGGAGAGGGAGAGGGAGGAAGGGAAGAAGGAAGAAGAAGAGAAGAAGAGAAGAGAGAGAGAGAGAGAGAGAGAGAGAGAGAGAGAGAGAGAGAGAGAGAGAGGAGAGAGAGAGAGAGAGAGCACAAAAGATGACACAGAAGCAGACAGATGAGTCACATTGAGACGCATACAAAGCCTCGGACGGTTAGAAAATCTGACTGAGACAGAGAAGAAGCATGCTCCAAGGCAAATCAAATTCCATCCAAAGCCTGAGGGTGAAGCTCTGTAATTCCGAACAAAAACAGTGTTAGGATGGAGCATCTCTTTATGACAGGCTTTAACAGGATCGAGGACTGCTGCATGCATCGTGCAAGTTGATCTCATCCCTGACGATGAGTAACTGGGGAAGCAGACAGGAGAACGCAGCTAACGAGATTGATGAGAGAATGTGACAGTAATCGGCAATATCAAGGGATTAAGCATGAAAGACATACTAAGCAATGAATGCAGAAAATGTCTGAATGCTAATCAAAACTGAAAAAAAGACAAAGAAACAACAACAAGCCAGAAATACTGGTGAAAAGAAGAAAAGTAGATTTCCTGCTTCATGAAACAATCGAAAGCTGAGAAAGTGTTCTGCAATTATTCACACTTGAGTGAAAGACGCGCGTATAACACTCACATATGTCATCCCCTTGTCTTAGTCTGACAGCCAGTGCTACTTGTCTCGTGGCAGAACCCTCACAACAAACTGGTGCTCAGAATGCTTCCGGAAATGACAGTGATCCAAGCTCTTGGGAGCGATTTTTTTTTTGCATGGAGGCGTGAGTATGAAGGACAGGGCGCTGCAAATCTCATGAACTGTGACTTCCTGGCTAACCCTTCTCTGTCCAGAATTCCTACAGTAACGCCCCTGAGATGACAAGGTGTGGTGGGGGTGTGGTGGGGTCTTGGTCATCTTTTAGATGCTATTCAGGATTGCTGTTATCGCGGTGATCAACGATGATTTCAGGATAATTGTTTTCTTTCTTTATGCAAAATCCAGTTTCTCTTTCAATCTAGTCATATGGTTTTTTTTTTAGCATGTGAAGTATGATACAGCTTGGCAACACACATTATGACGGACTGCAAAGTAAGCCCCCCCCCCCCCCCCCCCCCAAATAAAAACTGTAAGAAAGCGAGACAGCAATGTACTGGTTTAGATAAAGATCAAACGGAAGCTAAAGTATAGTTACATAGAAACAAAGATCATATTATATGTTGGTAATAATCTGAAAGAGAATCCTGACAGCAATATTGACTACCTACTATAATATGCAATTAGAAAAGACAGAGGCACAACGTGTAATCATTTTTCATTTGGCATGAAAACCCGTAGAAGGTACGTGACATAGTGGCATGCAATTGAAAAGAGAGAGAGAGAGAGAGAGAGAGAGAGAGAGAGAGAGAGAGAGAGAGAGAGAGAGAGAGAGAGAGAGAGATCTGAAAATCACAGAGAAACAGACTGATGAGACAAACTGAGACACAAGAGTATGAGACAGAAAAATCTGAATGAGACAGAGCAGAATCATCCTGCCCAAGCCAATCAGCTTCTGTTCCAGGCCTGAAGGGTGAAGCCCTATAATGGGCAAACAAAAACAGTGGTGCTGGGATGGCGCATCGCTTTATGAGGGGCTTAACAGGATCAAGGACTGCGGGATGCATCGTGCAAGTTGATCTGATCCCTGCCAATGGGTAACCAAGGAAGCAGACAGGAGAACGAGGCTGACAAGATGGAGGACAGAATGTGAAGGTAATCAGCAAAATCAAGAACATTCGCTTGAAGGTTATGCCAATCGATAAATTTAGAAGTGTCTGAATCGTGGTTAAAATGCATCGAAGAAACAGACAGACAAAGAAACAACACCAAATCAAAAACACCAGCTAAAAGAACAAAACTGGTTTTTTCTGCTTAAAACGTGTGAATTCCAGGAAAGTGTTTCTGCCATATTCATACTCCACAAAAAGGCGTTCGTATAACACTGACATCTAAACGGCTACCTGCCTCAAGGTAGAACCATTACCACATATTGGCGTTAAAAACTGCCTCCATGAAATGACGATGATCCGCACATGTGGGAACGGATTTTTTTTTTTTTTTTTTTCTTTCTTGAGGAGGCTAGGGTTTTTTTTTTTTCATGGCGATTTTTTTTTTTCATGAGGCGTGGGTAAGGGGGAGGCTAGGTCGCTACAGATGACTGAGTTGTGGGACCTCGTGGTGATCCTTTCTCTGGGAAGGATTCCTGCAATTAGCACCCCTGAGATTTTAAGGGGAAGGTGTCGGTCAATTAACACCCCTGAGATTTTAAGGGGGAAGGTCTCGGGCAATTAACACCCCCGAGATTTTAAGGGGGAAGGTGTCGGACATGTTATGGATGCCATCTAGGACTGCTGTTATTGCAGTGATTTAAAGATGATCTAAGGATAACTTTTTAAATTTTCATGCTAAATCCAGTTGACCTTTTTCTTCTCATTAGAGGCTCCTTGTTTTAAAGGTGTAAAGTGTGGTACAGCTTGGCAACATATTCATGAAGAATGTGAAAACAAGCGTGACAAACTGTATGCAAGTGAGAATAGGTATTTACTGGTTTATTTAAAAATTAGGTGGAAACTGAGGTATGAGAAATACAGTCACAAAAGGCGATCACATTGTACGTTGGGAATATTCTGACAGAGAATCTTGACAGCAGTATTGAGTGTCTAGCATAATGTGCAATAATAAAAGGTTTCAAAAGACCATGGCACAAAAAAGTTACTCATCAACTTTAAAGAATCATGAAATGTAATGTACTCAGAACGTCTTTGACATGTGAATTGAAAACACTTTTGAAGCCATTTGAATACGTAATCTTTTCCCCCCCGTTGATTTCAGGATACATGTCTGCCTAGTCTCAACTTTTCTCATTTTCATGAGTACGGAGGTATCGTTTTTGGCAAACAATGCATCTCTTCCCTTGAGTCAGCAAGGACTGAAGCCCAAAAT
>JADBJO010003537.1:117500-125000 GCA_016801955.1 Conus betulinus
AATGATACGTGACACGCACTGTTGATCTGGTCCTGCATGGAAAGCACCTCGTTCGGTTCGGTTCGATTCTTAGCTATTGGCGGACGGTTTACAGGTTATGTCATTGGCATCCATGTTCGCTGATCCTCTGCATTCTGGATTCGGGGATGAGGCTCCAGAACACATTATTTCTGTTCTGTCTGTGTTCATCATGAGCTCGTTGCCATTTACTGAAGACAAACACATAATCAATGTACGATTCAATACTATATGAAACATATCATAATTCATTCATTAAGATATACACTTTTTGACAACTCTTTGTCATCTGCGCACATATAGAAACTACCATCATGTGTAAATCATGTCGGTTAAAAAAAAAAAAAGTGGACAACGGTGATGGAAAGTACAGAAGAACCAGATGACAAAGCTCTCGACGACGAGATGGGCGAGGGGGCTGAAACCTGAAAGGGGACTAATTCCCAGCGAGGACGCAGACGGCCTAAGGTCCTCCTCGGACGAAGCAGTGCTATAATGTTCCTGTGGATGACTGCAGCTAGTGTGTCACCCCTGACCTCTTCACCCACGGCCTGAGCATGAGAAGGAAACTGAAACCCCCGGCTGTTGTGTATGCCATACAAACAAACAGATCAAAGACAGCCGGGAGTGCGATGGAGCGAAAGATGGTCAAACCATGCTGAGGCAGTCTCCCAATCCAAAAAAAAGGTGCGTTACTCCAACCATATCGCACTGTGCTCTTCTTACACGATGGACTCCCAGCCAGACTCACAAAGTTCGTTACATTTTTTCAGTGTTTTTTCACCAAACCTCCTTTGTGGACGTCATCTATGTAACACATTGTCATGAAAATGAACAACTTTACGTGGTAAATTCTGGTTTCATGAAAGAGACTGTAGATACACGCACAGGCTCCGATTTTGATACCTTTTAACTTACCTGGAAACATCGGATTTGTTTCCCCCTAACAGCTTAGAAAAAAGAGGAAATGAATGTCAAGGAAAACTGAAATACCCTGATCATAAAAGAAGGAGGAAGGAAGAAAGAAAGACAGACTGACAGACACTCGGCGATTTGATGATGTATAGTTATGTACTAAACAGCCCTTGTGAGAAAGGAAGCACAAGATTATTTGATTTCAGCGACCGATAAACACCGTTACATACACACTTACAACACAGAGTACAAAAAAAACACAACTAATAAAAGTCCAGTAACAGACATTTCTGTTAACCATACCATCCAAACAGAGTATTGTACAGTAATAAATATGGTTATATGCTTGTAATAAAACTATTTATCGTTTATTATAAATACTTACATAGCCCCTATCCTAGGCTAGACACCAAGCTCTGAGCGCTTTACAATCGACACTCGTTTTCACAAGGGGCTGCCTAACTGGGCAGTGCCGACTGATGAGCTGCCAGCTGGCTCTTCATTCAGTCGTTTCCCGTGTCATCCAGTCAGTATCGTTCAATATCGTTCACTCAATTTTTTTTTGCTTCCTTCCTTCTGTCTATTTCTCACGCAGGGTGCTTGCTATGTGTAATGTATCATCCATACCAACGGCCAAACTGGCCTTCTCTTCCGAAAGTTGGTGACAGGATTTTACATGTGTGCAAGATGCTGCGCGTGCGTTCACACACGGAACCTCGGCTTATAGTCTCATTCGAAGGACTGTATGGGAAATGGAGTCAGAACCAGTGTTACCTCCGAGGGAAACTCCCCCTCTACCGAAACGGCCCGGCGGAGATTCGAACCCGCAACCTCAGGATCACCAAGTTTACAAGTCCGGCGCTCTACCACTGAGCTATTCTGGCTCCTAGTATCCTTCAACTACAGCGTAACTATGGGCCCAGCCATCGTGTCTTAAACTGTTTTCTTTCCCTGTATCTCTCTTCAGTTATCTGCCACTGTCGTAACCAAAAAATAAAACTGATTTTCGTCTTTCAGACTGTGTCCACACATTGAAAGAGAAGCCACTATATATGCACCCTTTTCAAACCGCAATTTATTTGCCTTTAGATGATAAGACGTGGGGGTGGGTTGGGGTGGTCAGACACGGGGATGGGTTGGGGGAGTAGGGGACGTAGGGATGGGGTGGGGTGGGGAGACGTGGGGATGGGTTGGGGTGGGAAGACATGGGGATGGGTTGGGGTGGGGAGACACGGGGGATGGGTTGGGGTGGTGAGATGTGGGGATGGGGTGGGGTGGGGAGACGTGGGGATGGGTTGGGGTGGGGAGACGTGGGGATGGGTTGGGGTGGGAAGACATGGGGATGGGTTGGGGGGTGGGGAGACATGGGGGATGGGTTGGGTGGGAAGACACGGGGATGGGTTGGGGTGGTGAGATGTGGGGGTGGGGAGACGTGGGGATGGGTTTGGGGGGGGCAGACGTGGGGATGGGTTGGGGGGTGAGACGTGGGGATGGGTTGGGGTGGTGAGACATGGGGATGGGTTTGGGTGGTGAGACATGGGGATGGGTTGGGGTGGGGAGACATGGGGATGGGGTTGGGGTGGTGAGACATGGGGATGGGTTGGGGTGGGGAGACACGTGGGGATGGGTTGGGGTGTGCAGACGTGGGGATGGGTTGGGGTGGGGAGATGTGGGGGGTGGGTTGGGGTGGTGAGACATGGGGATGGGTTGGGGTGGGAGAGACGTGGGGATGGACGTGGGGGACATGGGGATGGTTGGGGTGGGAGACGTGGGGATGGGTTTGGGTGGTGAGACGTGGGATGGGTGGGGTGGTGAGACATTGGGATGGGTTGGGGTGGGGAGACACGGGGATGGTTTGGGGTAGGAGACGTGGGGATGGGTTGGGGTGGGGAGACGTGGGGGTGGGTTGGGGGGTGGTGAGACACGGGGATGGGTTGGGGTGGGGAGACGTGGGGATGGGTTGGGGTGGGGAGACGTGGGGATGGGTTGGGGTGGGGAGACGTGGGGATGGGTTGGGGTGGGGAGACGTGGGGATGGGTTGGAGTGGGGAGACGTAGGGATGGGTTGGGGTGGGGAGACGTGGGGATGGGTTGGGGTGGGGAGACGTGGGGATGGGTTGGAGTGGGGAGACGTGGGGATAGGGGGGGGGGTGGGGAGACGTGGGGATGGGTTGGGGTGGGGAGACATGGGGATGGGTTGGGGTGGGGGGGAGACGTGGGGGTGGGTTGGGGTGGGGTGGACGTGGGGATGGGGTGGGGTGGGGAGACACGGGGATGGGTTGGGGTAGGAGAGATGGGGGATGGGTTGGGGGTGGGGATGGGTTGGGGTGGGGAGACGTGGGGTGTGGGGGTGGGGGGGGGTGGGGAGACGTGGGGATGGGTTGGGGTGGGGTTAGGGTAGAAGATGGGGGGATGGGGGGGGGTGGGGGATGGGGATGGGTTGGGGTGGGGAAACACGGGGATGGGTTGGGGTGGGGAGATGGGGGGGATGGGGTGGGGGGGGAGACGTGGGGATGGGTTGGAATGGTGAGACACGGGGATGGGTTGGGTGGGGAGACGTGGGGATGGGTTGGGGTGGGAGATGTGTGGGATGGGTTGGGGTGGGGGGGGACGTGGGGGATGGGTTGGGGTGGGGAGAGACGTGGGGATGGGTTGGGGTGGGGAGATGTGGGGATGGGTTGGGGGGGGAGGGACGTGGGATGGGTTGGGGTGGGGAGACACGGGGATGGGTTGGGGTGGGGGGTTGACGTGGGGATGGGTGGGGGGTGGTGAGACGTGGGGATGGGGTGGGGTGGGGAGATGTGGGGGTGGGTTGGGATGGGGGAGACGTGGGGATGGGTTGGGGTGGGGGAGACGTGGGGATGGGTTGGGGTGGGGAGACGTGGGGATGGGTTGGGATGGGGAGACGTGGGGATGGGTTGGGGGTGGTGATGGGGATGGGTTTGGGTGGGGGAGACGTGGGAGTGAGTTTGGGTGGGAGACATGGATGGGTTGGTTGGGGTGGAGAGACGTGGGGATGGGTTGGGGTGGGGAGAGACGTGGGATGGGTTGGGGGGGGGGAGACGTGGGATGGGTTGGGGTGGAGAGACGTGGGATGGTTGGGGTGGAGAGACGTGGGATGGGTTGGGGTGGGGAGACATGGGGATGGGTTGGGGGTGGAGAGACGTGGGATGGGTTGGGGTGGGGAGACATGGGGATGGGTTGGAGTGGGGGAGACGTGGGGGGATGGGGTGGGGTGGGAAGACGTGGGGATGGGTTGGGGTGGGGAGACGTGGGGATGGGGTGGGGTGGGAAGACGTGGGATGGGTTGGGAGTGGGGAGACATGGGGATGGGTTGGGGTTGGGAGACGTGGGGATGGGGTGGGGTGGGAAGACGTGGGGATGGGTTGGGGGTGGGGAGACGTGGTGGGGATGGGTTGGAGTGGGGAGACGTGGGGATGGGTTGGGGTGGGGGAGACATGGGGATGGGTTGGGGGTGGTGAGACGTGGGGATGGGGTGGGGGGGAGACATGGGGATGGGTTGGGGTGGGGAGACGTGGGGATGGGTTGGGGTGGGGTGAGACGTGGGGATAGGTTGGGGTGGGGAGACGTGGGGATGGGTTGGGGTGGTGAGACGTGGGGATAGGTTAGGGTGGGGAGACGTGGGGATGGGTTGGGGTGGGGAGACGTGGGGATGGGTTGGGTTGGGTGGTGAGACGTGGGGATAGGTTGGGGTGGGAGACGTGGGGATGGGTTTGGGGTGGGGGAGACGTGGGGGATGGGTTGGGGTGGGGAGACGTGGGGATGGGGTGGGGTGGGGAGACGTGGGGATGGGTTGGGGTGGGGAGACGTGGGGATGGGTTGGGGTGGGGTGACATGGGGATGGGTTGGAGTGGGGGAGAGACGTGGGGATGGGGTGGGGTGGGGAGACGTGGGGATGGGTTGGGGTGGGGTGACATGGGGGTGGGTTGGGGTGGGGAGGACGTGGGGATGGGTTGGGGTGGGGTGACATGGGGATGGGTTGGGGTGGGGAGACGTGGGGATGGGTTGGGGTGGGAGACATGGGGATGGGTGGGGTGGGGGTGACATGGGGATGGGGTGGGGTGGGGAGACGTGGGGATGGGTTGGAGTGGGGAGACGTGGGATGGGTTGGGGTGGGGTGACATGGGATGGTGGGGGGGTGGGGAGACGTGGGATGGGTTGGGGTGGGGAGACATGGGGATGGGTTGGGGTGGGGAGACGTGGGGATGGGTGGGGTGGGGTGGGGACGTGGGGATGGGTTGGGGTGGGTGAGACGTGGGGATGGGTTGGGGTGGGGAGACGTGGGATGGGTTGGGGTGGGGAGACATGGGGGTGGGTTGGGGTGTGCAGATTTGGGGATGGGTTGGGGTGGGGAGATGTGGGGATGGGGTTGGGGTGGGGAGACGTGGGGATGGGGTTGGGGTGGGGAGACATGGGGGTGGGTTGGGGTGTGCAGACGTGGGGATGGGTTGGGGTGGGGAGACATGGGGATGGGTTGGGGTGGGGAGACGTGGGGATGGGTTGGGGTGGGGAGACATGGGGGTGGTTGGGGTGTGCAGACGTGGGGATGGGTTTGGGGTGGGGAGACGTGGGGATGGGGTGGTGGGGGAGACGTGGGGGTGGGTTGGGGTGGGGGAGACATGGGGGGGTGGGTTGGGGTGGGGAGGGATGGGGACGTGGGGATGGGAGACGTGGGGACATGGGTTTGGGTGGGGTGGGGAGACGTGGGGATGGGTTGGGGTGGGGAGACATGGGGATGGGTTGGGGTGGGGAGACGTGGGGATGGGGAGACGGGGGGTGGGGAGACGTGGGGATGGGTTGGGGTGGGGAGACGTGGGGATGGGTTGGGGTGGGGAGACGTGGGGTGGGGGTGGGTTGGGGTGGGGAGACGTGGGGATGGGAGACGTGGGGATGGGGTTGGGGGGGGGAGACGTGGGAATGGGTTGGGGTGGGGAGACATGGGGGGGGGTGGGGTGGGGGTGGGGAGACGTGGGGATGGGAGACGTGGGGATGGGTTGGGGTGGGGAGACATGGGGGTGGGTTGGGGTGGGGAGACGTGGGGATGGGTTGGGTGGGGAGACGTGGGGATGGGTTGGGTGGGGAGACATGGGGGTGGGTTGGGGTGGGGAGACGTGGGGTGGGTTGGGGATGGGAGACGTGGGGATGGGTTGGGTGGGGAGACGTGGGGATGGGTATGGGTAGGAAAGCGACGGGACGGGTTAGGAGGGAGGACAGTATGGGGTGTTATACTGGAATGTCGCAATCGGCCATAATGTCACAATAGACGTTATGCCGGTTGCGACATTACGGCCGTCTACATTGGACACAGCGCTGCCGACAGTATGAATTGTGATTTGATGACTGACCTTTCTCTGCTTAATTTGGCGAGCTATTATGGCAGGACAGATTGGACATAGGGTGATCTACCAATTAACATCACCGCCTTCAATACACACGATGGAATAGGAGGATTGGTCTTCTAGCAAGGGGATTGTTCTTATTTTGGAGAAAATGAACTATGTACTGATCTGTTTGCTAAAGGAGTAAAAATAAGCATTAGGATCATAATCATGCGAGTGAAAATCATGGCAAGGTGATGTTTGGTATGGCTATTCAAAGTCGAAAGAAAGTACTGGACGGACTAGAAATACATAAGTGGATACAGAAATAAAAAAAAACTGTCAAATGTTAGGAAACAAAGAATGAGACAAACTGGGAAAGCATAAACAGATACAGAAATACATAAAATGTTAAATGTTAGGAATATTTTGACGCAGATTTCTTTTAACGCTACACCGATATTTATCTTAATGTACAGATGAAAGAGGATTTACAAACTGTTGGAAATAACTTTTTCATAAGTGTTGCATGCACTCTAAGTACAGTATGGTCTGAAAAACTTTCACAACAATCCAGTCGTGCGCTGGGAAGGACATTTACCACTTCAAGAAGTCACCCACCGACTACAGTCTACATACCATGAATGTCTCACTGTCGTCGTTGACAGTCAGTTTCCTCTGTAAAGTCAGCCAGGCAGGAAGACCAGAGAGTGGGGATGAATCGGGGGACAAGCTCTACACGAGAACAGAAGAGACGGCCAAGACGAGGATGGCTAATAGGTATGGAGAGGGGGCTGAAAATTCACAGGCGGGATAACACGCAGACGTAAACGGATCAGGAAGGACGGAGGGGGCATTAGTTCCCGGAGCAGAGCAGTGTTAATTAATATTCCTGGCGAGGACTGACGCCAGTACGTTATCGCTGACCTCTGAACTGGACGGCTTGGGCCGGGAATGGAAACTGAAGCCCGCGGATTCGGTCTAAGCCACAGCACCCGCTAAGAATATCTCAGTGCGTGGAAATCATGATGGGGTCGAAAGATCGTCACACCATGGTAAGATTGTCTGCCCCATTCCCTGGAAGAAAGATGGTCACACCATGGTAAGATAGTCTGCCCGTTCCATGCAAGAAAGATGGTCACACCATGGTAAGATAGTCTGCCCGTTCCCTGGAAGAAAGATGGTCACACCATGGTAAGATAGTCTGCCCATTCCCTGGAAGAAATATG
>JADBJO010003537.1:130000-132500 GCA_016801955.1 Conus betulinus
AAGTTTACTATATGATTCAGCTTCCTACAGCTTAAAATCCACTCCATCTTCAACACAAGCGAGATAAACATGGCCTTTGAAGCTAAGAGCTAAGAAAGAGCACGCTTTCTAATTCTATCCCCACCATTAGGTTTCTTCCCATTGCACTGTAAATAGTCAGGGTTTGATTGCGCTTCTCATTAAGGCCATGTTTCTATAAACAGAGGCGTCGGCGGAGCAGGGCTGACGTCGTCCATGGAGGACGGGTAAAAACGGCAACGTGTGTCGTGGGTGTGTGCGTTTCAAGTGGTGCAGAAAATAGAAAATCGCCTTAGTTCGGTGTTTATTTGTTTGTTGACCTTTTTGTTTGTGGCATCTTGTTTTCTCCTGTCTTGTCTTGTCCCAGTCCTTGGTATCAGGATACGGGATGGTAGTAGTAGTTTGTAGTAGTAGTAGTAGTAGCAGCAGCAGCAGCAGCAGCAGTAGTAGTAGCAGCAGCAGTAGTTATGGTAGTAGTAGCAGTAGCAGTAGTAGTAGTGGTGGCAGCAGTAGCAGTAGTAGTAGAAGCAGAGTTAGTAGTAGTTACTACGATTATTATCATTAGTAGTAGTAGTAGTAGCAGTAGTAGAGCAGTAGTAATATAACAACAATCATAACAGATAAATCAATAATCGAATTCCAGGTGTCCCAACGCTCTGTAGCCCTTTTCGTGCACTATTCATACCTGTTCTTTTCATCTAATTTCTTTCGAGTCACAGCCATGATTATCTGTTTTTTTTTTTCCCAGATAAACATTCTTCATCTTGCATACACACACCGTTCCCCTATAAACAAAAGACAGGTGAGTTTGACCCGAAAGCGATACCACTTGCTCACTGGGGAAAGCTGGCATCGTAAGTTTTTCACACGTTGCCACTGCTGCGGCACTACCTGTATGGAAACTCCTTTGACCTATGGCCTTGAACTTGGCCGCTACCGCCTCCGCCACCGGTTCGTCTCCGGCTCCGTTTAAACGGAACACTTGTGTAACACCTCAGTGTCCTTTGCGTTCATTTCTTCTGTCCTTTGACTAATCCCATCGCGTCTGGGGTTCCTCTTATGGAGATTTTTAGTACTGACATTTACAGAATCCAAAAAAATCCGTTACAATCAGTTCGTTCATGGCGACAGTAATGTTCCTTACGGGGAAAAAAAGCGACAACGTTTTTCATGCAAAAAAACACTAAATGTTGCTGAGGTCATTGCTTCATAATGACTTGGTTTATTGCTTCAGCCAGATGGTGGTCAGACCAGATTTCCAGGAGACCATGATATGACCCGTGCAAACAGACAATGGCGACACAGGAAACAGGTCACTATGACTCACAGGCGCACGCACTAGTATCACCGCTTCCCAAAGACTAAAGGCGCAGAATGCCCGAAACTGAAAATACTGACCATAAGTAATTGTCTTCATTGCTCACGGATTACTAAAGTCAAATGTTTTCTTCCCTTATCTTTTCTTTCTTTTTTTTTCTTTCTTTATTTTTTTTTTTTGCTTCGTTTATACTCGTTGTCTCCGATATCTTAACATCGCGACACCAGTGACAAATCACTTAAAACTAAAAATGCTGTTTTGAAATAATTTTTACCCTTAAATGTCAAGTTCACATTAAACGATAATTATCAGTAGTTTTCCTTCTTGAACCCAGTAACCCCTCGTACTTCTCCCCCCCCCCCCCCCCCCCCCCCCCCCCCCCCCACTCGTCCGTTGAGACCTCGTCAACCAGGTCGTCTTCATTTTCCGTTCTGTAATGCCCTCTGTTAGTAACATGACACCTTGGGAATAGGAAGCTCATTTGAGTCTGGCTCTCAGATTTGAAAGCATTAGTCTCCTGAAAGGACGAGAACATGGGTCAGAGGTCAGACAGTCCCGCGGAACCGACGCCTCAAGGAAATGGCCATCTCCAGTTGTATGGCGTATCATTTCTTCAGTGGGTCCTTGCAGCCGGCACAATGCCGTTTTCAAAGTTCTTTAAGATTAAGCCAGAGAAAGATCTCTGCATACAAATACTCTTGTGGTTCATATACCTAGCTGGTCAATTCTGTGGAAATGATGAAGCAGAAAAAAAAATCTTCCACCAGAATATTTTTGTACGTTTTTTTTTTTTTTTTTTTTTTTTTTTTTTTTTTACGATCTGAAAGCACGATTAGTTAATTCAAGAAAAAATTTGACACAAAAAAATCTGTTATCCTGAAACTATACTAAAGTTTTGTAGACTACACTATGAAGTATGCATACACACGCAAGCAGACACATATTATAAAAAAAAAAAACCACCTGGTTTAAAAAAAAATCTTCCGATTGTCTATTTGAAATGCAAAACAAAACAAAAACAAAGCAGACGAAACAAAAAGAAAAACACAGCAAAAGACGGTATGTTAATGTTAACACCTGGGCTTTGAGTGTACGTTTTATCTTTCAGCGTGCCCCAGTAACCCTGACTACTCAGAGAGTTCTGTTTTTAAGCGTTGAACATTT
>JADBJO010003537.1:137500-142500 GCA_016801955.1 Conus betulinus
GCCACAAGCACTTTCAAAGTGCACAAGCCTAAGGAGAATTATTCCCGAGCCATTCTTGAGTATTTTTAACAGTCCCTGAGGCAAAAATCAAAAATATCTTTTGATGACTGGTACCAGAAATTTGCTCCTTCCATAACTAGTAAGAGAGAGCGTGGAGGTGAAATTTGACTAAAAGTCTAATAGAGAGAAAATATCCTTAGTCCTTCCCCTAGAGGACAACACCTATCATACTCCAACTGTCGCCACCGCGAGGTCGGCTAATTTGTTAACGATGGAACGTAAGAGAACTTTTACATTTTCTTTAACATTTCAGATTGTCGCCAGTGTATTCCCCGCAAGGTTTTATTTTCACACTCATTCAATAACTTATGTGAAGCTTTTCGCTGACATAACGTTCCTCTAAACCACCCACCCGTCTTGACTTTATATACACATAAATCAAGGCTTCCGTCGAGGTGTTTCGCTCCCTCCACTATCTCCCCAGACAAATCACAGTCTTTGGCCTCAGGGAGGGAAGGGGGAGGTTATTTTGTTTGGATCATGGCGCCTGAAGAAGGAGAAAACAATCCTCCTCTACGCCCATCCCTTCGTGCTGGAAATATGACAGCCATCCCTAGCGCGGAGCTCTCGGCCCGTGTCTTAATCCCATCTGGTTATAATTGCCTGGCCAAGCCGTGGCGAGAAGCGAAGCCAGCGAAAAAGCTGTGTCAGATCGATTCGCGTTCAGTTCGCTACTACTTTCCCCCGTTTCCCTTTCCCCGATTTCTCTTGCATTTTCCTACCCCCCCCCCTCTCCCCCCCCCAAAGCCCCGCCCTTTCTTCCCCCCCCCCACCCCCCCCCCACACACACAAGCACTGATTTGGTTAGTACTATTTCATCCTTCCTTTT
The DNA here is from genome assembly GCA_016801955.1 of Conus betulinus. Taxonomy (NCBI): domain Eukaryota; kingdom Metazoa; phylum Mollusca; class Gastropoda; order Neogastropoda; family Conidae; genus Conus; species Conus betulinus. Next base: position 138,390 of record JADBJO010003537.1, read on the forward strand.
TTTCTGTTTTCCTGCCTGTTACACCTCTTCTTTTCCCTACATTTTTCACACAAGCAGTGGTTCAACAGGACTATTTCTACGCACGCTTCTCCCGTTTTCTTTCCCTTTATTACATTTCTACCCTTCATTTGCCCGCAAAAAGATTTTTGGCTCGGTTAGCACTTTTCATTCACACATTTTTCACTTTTCCTGCCTTCTACATATTTTTCTCTGTACATTTTCCCCACAGAGCAGTGTTCAAATGGTGCTATTTGTTCCATATTTTTCTGTTTTGCTTGGGTTTCGCTACTTTTTTCTATTCATTTTCCCACACAAGCACTGACTCAGCTAGTACTGTTTCATCATACATTTTTCCCCTGTCTCTCTTGTCTTTTACTTCTCTTCCGTTCATCTTCTTACACGCGTACCCGGTTCACCTGGGATTATTTCTTCTTAAACATCTAGTAGTGCTTCTCTCTACGTTCCTCCGAATTGCATCGACCACGAAGTAGTGGTTCAACCGTGCCTGTTTGATGTGTGTTTTCGTTTTGTTTTTCATGTTGCTGCTTTCTTTTAAACAGATGTTCAGTATGAACAACACTTTTCTTACGTTTTCTTCATACTTTCTTCTACGCTGGTTCAGCCATTATTATATTTCCTACCTATTCTTTCTTCTGGTGCGACTTTCCCCTATCATCCTACAACTTTTCAGTAATATACCTTACCCAAATAGTGGTTCACCCAGCAATGCTTTTAGGCAAATGGCTGATATGGGACAAGTTGCAAACGTAGAAAACGCAGCAAACACTGGACGAAAATAATAATAACAACGATCATTTACGGCGCTGAATCATACATCATTAAGTCCTAAGCGCTTACAAATACATGAAAGGTTAAAGAAAACATAAATGAAACCAATAAGAAGATGAATATTGCAATAAGTACCATGCATCTACAAAACAGGGAGCATACTGACACACACCACACACGAACACGCACACACACACACATACACACATACCTCCCCCCCCCCCCCCCCCCCCACACACACAAAACACATGCTCCTGGTAAATATTATGCATAAGTAGGTAAAAATAAAGAGAAAAATGTCAATAGTCGGCAAAAGGAAAAGAACTAAGAGATAAGCAAAAAGAAGTAAAAGTAGACATAGTATAAAAAAGGCAAAAGAAGTATAAGAAAAAAGAAGGCATCGTCATAAAAGGTGAGCAAAATGAAAAAGAAAAAGTCAAACGTTGGAAAGAGTAGGCAAAAGTTATCAACAGTAGGCAAAAAGTCATGAAACTAAAGCAGGAAAACGTAGCGCTACCTGAACGCACGTCAATTATCAGTTGTTCGGTCTATGTACAGCACCCCCACAAGCACCACCACCACATCACCATCTCTGTACCTCCGACCCTGTCCCGGTCCCTCTTTATCCCCCCCCCCCCCCCCCCCCTTACTGTCTTCTGTCTGCCCTCCGATTTGAACAATCCGCTCACCACTGTAAATCATCGTTATCAGGAGAAGGCAATTGACCAGCCCACACTTGGCCGGTGGTGAGCTTTTCTGCCACCAGACAAGAAGCTGTTGACAGTCGGAGAACGGCAGGGGAGGGAAGCAAAAAAGCGACGCTTCTCTTATTAACTGATGGGACCTTATGAAGTGAACTTCATCCCAAGATGGGAAAAAAAAAAAAAGGGCAGCAGAGGGACATCCGGAGTCATGAACCGGGTGTGGCCCAACCCCCCTAGAGTGTCAGGAGATAAGGGCCGAAACACTCGCTTGAAGGGGGCTTCTCTTCTGAGGACTCTCTGCTGCCACGCTCGACACGAGTTTCTTTCTACTGATGCATGGGTAAACCATTGACTTCCGGGAATAGGCCGGAGGACGTCCGGGAAAGACCGGAGGACACTGGGAAAGACCAGAACCAAGGGCTCTGTGGGCTGGCTCCCCACTTTGCCTTCAACATGTGGCTACGAAAACAAAAGGAAAAGATGCTCCCAGGATTCACCGAAAGGGGGGGAGAATGATGAATCCATCGGTGCTCAACCAATCACGACTGCAAATCCCAAAACGGACTACGAACATGGACCAAATGGAATATCCATGTGTCTGTGGAAAGCGTTTCGCTACCACCCGTGGCATGAAGATCCACAGAACAAAATGGGATGTGTGAAGACTCATCTGAATGAGCAGCAGCGCACTGCATCAGCAGATAAGACGTCGGAAGACCAAGGCCAGGATTTAAACCACAGTGCCAAGGACATCCACGCTGTTGGTTCGGATGAGGAATTTGCACAGGCCCTCGATGCCAGGCGCCTGAAACTCAACCTGCCACGAGCAAACGAGACTGAAGATTGGGAGAAACTGGATGCAAAAATCGTCCAAAGACTCGATGCACTGATAGGGAAAAGCACCCTGGAACACAAACTAGCCACATATGGGGACATTGTGTATGCCACATGTAGAGACGCCTATGGAGCAAAACTACCCAAAGAGAAAACACCTCCAAAGAAATCCAGACGCCAAGAAGAGATGGACAAGATCAGGGTCCAAAAGAAAAAAAACCTCAAGAAGCAAATGAAGACTGCTCTGCCAGCTGAAAAACAAGGCTTGGAAAAACTCTGGGAAGACCTGAAAGCAAAACACAGCGCCCTCAGCAAAGCGGAATCTGCGAGGAAGAGGAAAAGCAAAAAGAAGAAGACACAAGAGCGTTTCTTTCTTCAGAGACCCCTTCCAGTTTGCCAGAACTCTGTTCGAGCAGCCAAAATCTGGGACCCTAAGTGTGGACAAAGGAGTTCTTGAGCAGCATCTGAGAAAAAACATACTCTGACTCACAGAGCAAAGCACCACTCGACATTCAAGGTCTGGTGTGGCCAACCAACCCTGAGGAACAGTTCAATGACAAGCCTCCAACGTTGGCGGAAATCAAGAAGGTGGTCGACAAAGCCAGAGCCAAATCATCACCAGGGCCAAACGGAATACCTTACCAGCTGTACAAGAAAATGTCCAAGGTGCTGGAGTGGCTCCACAGGCTGCTGCGATCAGCTTTGGAGAAATCAGAAGATCAGCGGCCAGTGGATGACGGCAGATGGTGTGTACATCCCCAAAGAGCAAAACTCAAGTGACATCAGCCAGTTCAGGCCAATATCACTACTGAATGTCGAAGGGAAAATCTTCTTCTCTGTCATGGCAGCAAGGCTGACCAAGTACCTCATGGAAAACAAGTACTTGGATGTGTCAGTCCAGAAAGGTGGCATTCCAGGCGTGGCTGGCTGTGTAGAACACGCCACAATGATCTGGGACGCAATCAAAGAGCAAAAAACAGAAAAGAGAGACCTGGACGTAGTGTGGCTCGACCTGGCAAACGCATATGGATCTGTACCCCATGAGATGATACAGTTGGCTCTTAAGATGTACCATGTGCAAAGAACATCCGCGACATGCTCAAGAAGTACTTCAATGGCTTCTCAATGCGCTTCTCTACCAAGGAGTACACAACAGATTGGATCAACTTGGAAGTGGGCATTGCAATGGGCTGTGCCATTTCCCCAATACTGTTCGTGTTGGCAATGGAAGTCATCTTGAAAGCAGCAACAAGCAACGCAAGACAAACAGACCTTGGCGATGGATACAAGATGCCCCCTCTCAAGGCCTTCATGGATGACACTACAGTGATTTCATCCAGAGAAGACGAGACACGTCACGTGCTGGAGAGGCTGGACGACATAGTTGCCTCATCCAGAATGAAGTTCAAGCCAAAGAAATCACGGAGTCTCTCACTGAGGAAAAGGAAAAGTGGCCGAATCTGTGGTCTTCAGTGTTGCCAACCAGACCATTCCAACAGTAACAGAAGAGCCAGTCAAGAGCCTTGGAAGATGGTATGATGATACGCTGAAAGACACACACGAAGAGCAAAAGAAACCAAACAGATGTCGGAAGAAGGCTTGGAGACCATTGACCAGTGTGGGCTCCCTGGCAAATACAAGGTCTGGTGTCTGCAGTTCATGCTGATACCAAAGCTTCTATGGCCTCTGATGATATACGACATCTGCACCAGCATAGTGCAATGGAATCCAAAATCAACAAGTCACAAGGAAATGGCTTGGTGTCCCACCCTGTCTGACTGACA
>JADBJO010003537.1:147500-157500 GCA_016801955.1 Conus betulinus
CCGAAGCGCATATTACAGAAACATTCTAACTCACAAGCATACACACTCACACACACACACACACACACACACACACACACACACACACACACACACACACACACACAAACAAACAACAACACACAACACAACACACACACACACACACACACACACACACACACACACACACACACACACAACACACACACACACACGAAAATCAAAAGCCACACACATGCGGAAAGACACACGATGTGTCTTTAGGGAGGTTTTTAAACGTCTTTAAAGAGTCCGTGTTACGCAGAGAAGAAGGCAGACCATTCCACAGTGCAGGTGCCACTTTAAACACCTGCAGCCATGTGTCATGCGCACAAGGTTGCAAAACATCGTTGAGAACGGGTATGGGGCAACATCAAGCTTCAGGTGTGGGAGGGGGTGGGAGGAGGAGGGGTGTTGGCAAAACAGAGCCTTAGTGATACACGCTGACTGTCTTGTCTCACAGTTTCAGGTTCAGTTTCATCAAGGAGGCATCACTGAGTGCGAACTAGTCCATAATACGCTACACCACATCCGCTAAGTTTTGAGACCACACTACGCATGATTTTAAGCTGATGGATAGATGAATTAACCACCGAGATGAAAGAATTGAAGAAGAGGCCCTCGTGGCTACGACTTAGCAGATGTCTCACAGTCCACACCCTCCAGTCCTATCCACCCTGACATCCTGTGACAGTGCACACCCTCCAGTCCTATCCACCCTGTGACAGTCCTCACCCTCCAGTCCTATCCACCCTGTGACAGTCCACACCCTCCAGTCCTATCCATCCTGTAACAGTCCACACCCTCCAGTCCTATCCACCCTGTAACAGTCCTCACCTCCAGTCCTATCCATCCTGTAACAGTCCACACCCTCCAGTCCTATCCACCCTGACATCCTGTGACAGTCCACACCCTCCAGTCCTATCCACCCTGTAACAGTGCACACCCTCCAGTCCTATCCACCCTGTGACAGTCCACACCCTCCAGTCCTATCCACCCTATGACAGTCCACACCCTCCAGTCCTATCCACCCTGACATCCTGTGACAGTGCACACCCTCCAGTCCTATCCACCCTGTAACAGTCCACACCCTCCAGTCCTATCCACCCTGTAACAGTCCACACCCTCCAGTCCTATCCACCCTGACATCCTGTGACAGTGCACACCCTCCAGTCCTATCCACCCTGTAACAGTCCACACCCTCCAGTCCTATCCACCCTGTGACAGTCCACACCCTCCAGTCCTATCCACCCTGACATCCTGTGACAGTGCACACCCTCCAGTCCTATCCACCCTGTAACAGTCCCACACCCTCCAGTCCTATCCACCCTGTGACAGTCCACACCCTCCAGTCCTATCCACCCTGTGACAGTCCACACCCTCCAGTCCTATCCACCCTGTGACAGTGCACACCCTCCAGTCCTATCCACCCTGTGACAGTGCACACCCTCCAGTCCTATCCACCCTGTGACAGTCCACACCCTCCAGTCCTATCCACCCTGACACCCTGTGACAGTGCACACCCTCCAGTCCTATCCACCTGTGACAGTGCACACCCTCCAGTCCTATCCACCCTGTGACAGTCCACACACCTCCAGTCCTATCCACCCTGTGACAGTCCACACCCTCCAGTCCTATCCACCCTGACACCCTGTGACAGTCCACACCCTCCAGTCCTATCCACCCTGTAACAGTCCACACCCTCCAGTCCTATCCACCCTGTGACAGTCCACACCCTCCAGTCCTATCCACCCGGACATCCTGTGACAGTGCACACCCTCCAGTCCTATCCACCCTGTAACAGTCCACACCCTCCAGTCCTATCCACCCTGTAACAGTCCACACCCTCCAGTCCTATCCACCCTGACATCCTGTGACAGTGCACACCCTCCAGTCCTATCCCCTGTGACAGTCCTCACCCTCCAGTCCTATCCACCCTGACATCCTGTGACAGTGCACACCCTCCAGTCCTATCCACCCTGTGACAGTCCACACCCTCCAGTCCTATCCACCCTGTAACAGTGCACACCCTCCAGTCCTATCCACCCTGTAACAGTGCACACCCTCCAGTCCTATCCACCCTGTGACAGTGCACACCCTCCAGTCCTATCCACCCTGTGACAGTCCACACCCTCCAGTCCTATCCACCCTGTGGCAGTCCACACCCTCCAGTCCTATCCACCCTGACATCCTGTGACAGTCCACACCCTCCAGTCCTATCCACCCTGATATCCTGTGACAGTGCACACCCTCCAGTCCTATCCACCCTGACACCCTGTGACAGTCCACACCTCCAGTCCTATCCACCCTGTAACAGTCCACACCCTCCAGTCCTATCCACCCTGACATCCTGTGACAGTGCACACCCTCCAGTCCTATCCACCCTGACACCCTGTGACAGTCCACACCTCCAGTCCTATCCACCCTGTAACAGTCCACACCCTCCAGTCCTATCCACCCTGACATCCTGTGACAGTGCACACCCTCCCTCCAGTCCTATCCACCCTGTAACAGTCCACACCCTCCAGTCCTATCCACCCTGTAACAGTCCACACCCTCCAGTCCTATCCACCCTGTAACAGTCCACACCCTCCAGACCTATCCACCCTGATATCCTGTAACAGTCCACACCCTCCAGTCCTATCCACCCTGTGACAGTCCACACCCTCCAGACCTATCCACCCTGTAACAGTCCACACCCTCCAGTCCTATCCACCCTGTAACAGTCCACACCCTCCAGTCCCTATCCACCCTGTGACAGTCCACACCCTCCAGTCCTATCCACCCTGATATCCTGTAACAGTCCACACCCTCCAGTCCTATCCACCCTGACATCCTGTGACAGTGCACACCCTCCAGTCCTATCCACCCTGTAACAGTGCACACCCTCCAGTCCTATCCACCCTGTAACAGTGCACACCCTCCAGTCCTATCCACCCTGTAACAGTCCACACCCTCCAGTCCTATCCACCCTGTAACAGTGCACACCCTCCAGTCCTATCCACCCTGTGACAGTCCACACCCTCCAGACCTATCCACCCTGACATCCTGTGACAGTGCACACCCTCCAGTCCTATCCACCCTGTAACAGTCCACACCCTCCAGACCTATCCACCCTGACATCCTGTGACAGTGCACACCCTCCAGTCCTATCCTATCCCCCTGTGACAGTCCACACCCTCCAGTCCTATCCACCCTGTGACAGTGCACACCCTCCAGTCCTATCCACCCTGTAACAGTCCACACCCTCCAGTCCTATCCACCCTGTAACAGTCCACACCCTCCAGTCCTATCCACCCTGACATCCTGTAACAGTGCACATCCTCCAGTCCTATCCACCCTGACATCCTGTAACAGTCCACACCCTCCAGTCCTATCCACCCTGACATCCTGTAACAGTCCACACCCTCCAGTCCTATCCACCCTGACATCCTGTAACAGTCCACACCCTCCAGACCTATCCACCCTGACATCCTGTAACAGTCCACACCCTCCAGTCCTATCCACCCTGTAACAGTCCACCACACCCTCCAGTCCTATCCACCCTGATATCCTGTAACAGTCCACACCCTCCAGTCCTATCCACCCTGTGACAGTCCACACCCTCCAGACCTATCCACCCTGTGACAGTGCACACCCTCCAGTCCTATCCACCCTGTAACAGTCCTCATCCTCCAGTCCTATCCACCCTGTAACAGTCCACACCCTCCAGTCCTATCCACCCTGACATCCTGTGACAGTCCACACCCTCCAGTCCTATCCACCCTGACATCCTGTAACAGTCCACACACCTCCAGTCCTATCCACCCTGACATACTGTAACAGTGCACACCCTCCAGTCCTATCCACCCTGTAACAGTCCACACCCTCCAGACCTATCCACCCTGTAACAGTCCACACCCTCCAGTCCTATCCACCCTGTAACAGTCCACACCCTCCAGTCCTATCCACCCTGTAACAGTCCACACCCTCCAGTCCTATCCACCCTGTAACAGTCCACACCCTCCAGACCTATCCACCCTGACATCCTGTGACAGTGCACACCCTCCAGTCCTATCCACCCTGTAACAGTCCACACCCTCCAGTCCTATCCACCCTGTAACAGTCCACACCCTCCAGACCTATCCACCCTGACATCCTGTGACAGTCCACACCCTCCAGTCCTATCCACCCTGTGACAGTGCACACCCTCCAGTCCTATCCACCCTGACATCCTGTGACAGTGCACACCCTCCAGTCCTATCCACCCTGTAACAGTCCTCACCCTCCAGTCCTATCCACCCTGTGACAGTCCACACCCTCCAGTCCTATCCACCCTGTAACAGTCCACACCCTCCAGACCTATCCACCTGACATCCTGTGACAGTCCACACCCTCCAGTCCTATCCACCCTGTAACAGTCCACACCATCCAGTCCTATCCACCCTGTGACAGTGCACACCTTCCAGTCCTATCCACCCTGACATCCTGTGACAGTCCACACCCTCCAGTCCTATCCACCCTGTAACAGTCCACACCCTCCAGTCCTATCCACCCTGTAACAGTCCACACCCTCCAGTCCTATCCACCCTGTGACAGTCCACACCCCTCCAGTCCTATCCACCCTGTAACAGTCCACACCCCCTCCAGTCCTATCCACCCTGTAACAGTCCACACCCTCCAGTCCTATCCACCCTGTGACAGTGCACACCCTCCAGTCCTATCCACCCTGTGACAGTGCACACCCTCCAGTCCTATCCACCCTGTAACAGTGCACACCCTCCAGTCCTATCCACCCTGTAACAGTCCTCACCCTCCAGTCCTATCCACCCTGTAACAGTCCAAACCCTCCAGTCCTATCCACCCTGTAACAGTCCACACCCTCCAGTCCTATCCACCCTGACATCCTGTAACAGTCCACACCCTCCAGACCTATCCACCCTGTAACAGTCCTCACCCTCCAGTCCTATCCACCCTGTAACAGTCCACACCCTCCAGACCTATCCACCCTGTAACAGTCCCCACCCTCCAGTCCTATCCACCCTGTAACAGTCCACACCCTCCAGTCCTATCCACCCTGACATCCTGTGACAGTGCACACCCTCCAGTCCTATCCACCCTGTAACAGTGCACACCCTCCAGTCCTATCCACCCTGTAACAGTCCACACCCTCCAGACCTATCCACCCTGACATCCTGTGACAGTCCACACCCTCCAGTCCTATCCACCCTTACATCCTGTAACAGTCCACACCCTCCAGTCCTATCCACCCTGTAACAGTCCACACCCTCCAGTCCTATCCACCCTGACATCCTGTGACAGTCCCACACCCTCCAGTCCTATCCACCCTGACATCCTGTGACAGTCCACACCCTCCAGTCCTATCCACCCTGACATCCTGTAACAGTCCACACCCTCCAGTCCTATCCACCCTGTAACAGTCCACACCCTCCAGTCCTATCCACCCTGACATCCTGTAACAGTCCACACCCTCCAGTCCTATCCACCCTGACATCCTGTAACAGTCCACACCCTCCAGTCCTATCCACCCTGACATACTGTAACAGTCCACACCCTCTCCAGTCCTATCCACCCTGACATCCTGTAACAGTGCACACCCTCCAGTCCTATCCACCCTGATATTCTGTAACAGTGCACACCCTCCAGTCCTATCCACCCTGACATCCTGTAACAGTGCACACCCTCCAGTCCTATCCACCCTGTAACAGTGCACACCCTCCAGTCCTATCCACCCTGTAACAGTCCACACCCTCCAGTCCTATCCACCCTGTAACAGTCCACACCCTCCAGTCCTATCCACCCTGTAACAGTCCACACCCTCCAGACCTATCCACCCTGTAACAGTCCACACCCTCCAGTCCTATCCACCCTGTAACAGTCCACACCCTCCAGTCCTATCCACCCTGTAACAGTCCACACCCTCCAGTCCTATCCACCCTGACACCCTGTGTGTGTGTGTGTGTGTGTGTGTGTGTGTGTGTGTGTGTGTGTGTGTGTGTGTGTGTGTGTGTGTGTGTGTGTGTGTGTGTGCGTGCGTGCGTGCGTGTTTTGTGTGTGCATGTGTGTGTGTGTGTGTGCATGTGCCTGTGTGTGTGTGTGTGTGTGATGTATACGTGGTCTCACCCATGTACGTGAAATTCGTTGCTCAAACAGATCACCTGAGTGATTTCCCTTGCTGGCACAGAACCCGCGCGTTGTCCCACAATACCATGCGCTATAAACCGGAAGCATAGCGACGAACGTTTCCCCCACCATCACTAAGTGACGTCGTCTTGGAAAGAGATGACAAGATCAAAGAAAAGACGACGCGCCATTTCCATGAACTGGGGGCCACACGCTTCAAAGCGGGGAAGAAAACAAGGATTGCGAAACAAAGGGGATAGAGGACGGCGGCTTGACGAAGGGACGTGTGTGATGTGAGAGGGGCGTGGGGGGGGGGGGGGGGGGGGGGGGGGGGGGCGAGCATAGGATAGGGGTGTCCTGAACTACGGGAGTTTTCTGTTATGTTAAATTAAATTCTGTGACCCTCTCTCCCTGCGGCAGCCGTTTTGGAGAGGAGGAAATGACCTCTCTAACAGATTATTTTCTAAGAGCTCAAGGATTGGTGGTGTTTTCTGAGAGCTCAAGGATTGGTGGTGATGTTGTTATCGTGTTAGTTCGCTTCCACTTTTTTTTTTATAAATGGAGTGAAGCCAGCTGACTGTTGCTTCACCATCTTTGCGACATCCCGCTCCCCCCCGATTAGGAAAGCGTAATGGCACACACACACACACACACTCATACACACAACTGCACACACACACACATGCACACAAACATACACATGCACACAAACATATACACACACACACACACACACACACACACACACACACACACACACACACACACTAATAATAGTGACGCAGATAATGTAAGCCAGGCACTCGAGCACTGACCAGTTCATTGGGTCAGGCATCTGCTGGGCATTTATGTGAACGGATCACAAATGCAGGGGAAAAAAAACAACAACAACAACAAAACGGTCGACGAAAGTAAACGACGGCGGAAAAAAAAAAAGATTGAAAGAAAGGGACAGAACAGGGGAAATGATATGAGGTGGTGGAGACGCACTTCATGAGGAGGAAAGACACTCTTTGGTTCGCTTCTCGACATAGGCGTGAGGACAGTGGGGAAGGGGAGTATATTCCCCACACGACGATACTGATGTTTGGATTTCGGAAGTCTTCGACTCACTCCCTCGTATTATGATGTCCTGATTTCATCCTCCTGGAAGCACTGTGCCATGCCTGCGCCCTGGTTCACGACCATCCTGGAAGCACCGTGCCATGCCTGCGCCCTGGTTCACGGTTCACGACCATCCTGGAAGCACCGTGCCATGCCTGCGCCCTGGTTCACGACCATCCTGGAAGCACCGTGCCATGCCTGCGCCCTGGTTCACGACCATCCTGGAAGCACCGTGCCATGCCTGCGCCCTGGTTCACGACCATCCTGGAAGCACCGTGCCATGCCTGCGCCCTGGTTCACGACCATCCTGGAAGCACCGTGCCATGCCTGCGCCCTGGTTCACGACCATCCTGGAAGCACCGTGCCATGCCTGCGCCCTGGTTCACGACCATCCTGGAAGCACCGTGCCATGCCTGCACCCTGGTTCACGACCATCCTGGAAGCACCGTGTCATGCCTGCACCCTGGTTCACGACCAGCCCGCCGTTTGTTTGTTTGTTTGTTGTTGTTTTTATACGAGGCCATTTCTTGCTGGTCTTGGATTTAGTTTTCGCCCATCTTCCCTTTCTTCTCCGTCGTCATTATCAACACCTTACTGTCATTAGCTCCATGGCCACTGGGGTACACCAACATCCACACAAGCTTCAAATCCAACAGTGCAGGCTTTTAGTGAAGTCAACTACGACCTGTCTGTTCCTTTACGTGCACGGTGATCGAGACACAACAACAGCTGCACACACTCGGGCAAGCTTTCTGTGACACGAGTAACGATGTACGAAGCCCATTCCAGTTGGTAACAGGATCCAACGACCTTGCTAAAAAACACTCCTCGCTCTAAATCGAAAATGAAATGAGGCAGGGAGCAGTAAACGATAAACAAGTGGGGTAACTCTTGCTCTCACACAGAAAACCTAACTCAGAATAACTTTTTTTTTTTAATTCAAGACTGGCACAGCCTTTTTAAAGTTGAATAAAGTCAGACAAATACGAAGACAAACAATCTAATAGTGGCGGAAAGACAAGAGCAAGAGCCCCCCCCCCCCCCCCCCCCCCTTAAAGTTCAAATCTTTGCCTAGTCATTACTGCAATGACGGAGGGGTTGTTGGCCTGCGCTTGTTTTCTCTCACTATTAGATTGTTCGTCTTTGCATTTGTCTGACTTTATTCAAGTTTAAAAGGCTGTGCCAGTCTTGAATAAAAGTTACTGTGAGTTAGGTTTCTTATGGGAGCAAGAGCTACCCTACTGTTTAGTGTTTTACTCCTTGCTCTGACAATAAATTTATTTCGAGTGGAATGTTTCGCCTATTTATTTACGGTTGACCCAAAAGTACTTGTGGTGCGTAGTTAAGAATAAATGATAATACATGATAAGAAACGGTACTCTTGATTACCTGTAGCGACATTCTCTGGTTTGTATTCAAGATGAAGTGGATTTTAGATGGAAAGTAGACCACAGCCGGGCTGTATACACTGTCTCACTGTTGTTAGCTTCCATCAAAGTATCTACAAACATGTGTGTCGGGTTACCGGTATCGCTCCACGTTGTAAACTCCCCGAGAATAATGTTTATCACCGAGAATACTGTTTATCACCGACAATGCTGTTTATCACCGAGAATACTGTTCATCACCGACAATACTGTTTATCACGACACAACTGTTTATCACCGACAATACTGTTTATCACCGACAACACTGTTTATCACCGACAATACTGTTTGTCACCGACAACAGTTTTAACACCGACAATACTGTTTATCACCGACAATACTGTTTAACACCGACAATACTGTTTATCACTGACAACACTGTTTATTACCGACAATACTGTTTGTCACCGACAACACTGTTTAACACCGACAATACTGTGTTATCACCGACAACACTGTTTATCACCGACAACACTGTTTATCACCGACAACACTGTTTATCACCGACAATACTGTTTGTCCCCGACAATACTGTTTGTCACCGACAACACTGTTTATCACCGACAACACTGTTTATCAAAGTCATTGTTCTTCACCTGCTGTCAGAGCTCCCTTGACTCTGTCATCATTCGGGTGGGATGTGTGTGTGTGTGTGTGTGTGTGTGCGTGTGTGTGTGTGTGTGTGTGTGTGTGTGTGTGTGTGTGTGTGTGTGTGTGTGTGTGTGTGTGTGTGTGTGTGTGTGTGTGTGTGTGTGTGTGTGGGTGTGTGTGTGTGTGTGTGTGTGTGTGTGTGTGTGTGTGTAGTTGTGTGTGTGTGTGTGTGTGTGTGTGTGTGTGTGTGTGTGTGTGTGTGTGTGTGTAGTTTTGTGGGTGTGTGTGTGTGTGTGCGCGCGCGCGCGAGCGTGTGTGTGTGTGTGTGTGTGTGTGTGTGTGTGTGTGTGTGTGTGTGTGTGTGTGCATGTGTGTGTGTGTGTGTGTGTGTGTGTGTGTGCATGGGTGTGTGTGTTACAGGCAATGGTTTTAATCAATTTGATTACACCTGGTTTGGGGCGACATGTAATGTACGGGAATATAGACCAACTGATTGAACAAAATGTGATACGACAAAAAGCGACTGCAAAACAACAACAACAGCAACAAAAACAACAACAGCAAGAAGGAAATCACACACACAACAACAACAAAAAACACCAGTCGGGATAAAATGCTGTAGGTCTTGTGGCCGTACCTTCCTTCTTCCACCTTCACTAAGAACAGCAGTGCTCCTTACACCGACTTTAGCCAGCATGTAGCACCGTCTTGTTGCCATCTTCCCCCTTTCTCCC
>JADBJO010003537.1:170000-187500 GCA_016801955.1 Conus betulinus
CTCTCTCTCTCTCTCTCTCTCTCTCTCTCTGTGTGTGTGTGTGTGTGTGTGTGTGTGTGTGTGTGTGTGTGTGTGTGTGTGTGTCTGTCTCTCTCTCTCTCTTTCTCTCGCACACACACACACACACACACACACACACACATACAAAAATAGCGACAAGAGCAACAACAACAACAACGCCCTGTCGTGATAGTCGTAAGAATGACCTCCCCTACCATGACATTAGCGCTTCAGCAAAATTTTCCTTTTCCATCATCACTCAAAAATATTCAGCTGTTTTCCCCCCCCCCCCCCCCCCCCCCCCCCCCCCCCCCCCTCCCCTCTCCCCCCATCTTGCGTTGCCATCGTCAGAACAGCGTTTCAGTGTAAATTTCAACGGGGCAGACAACGTTCCACACAAACATAGCATCTGGCCAGATCTTCTTATACTGTTGCCAGGCAACGTAACATATCAAATGCTTTTGGCATAGTCAAGGCAATTTACTGAACATGTTGTTGTGTGTTGCACAATGGAAGATCGCTGTTTCGTTCAAAACACGAAAGCATCTCTCTCTCTCTCCTCTCTCTCTCTCTCTCTCTCTCTCTCTCTCTCTCTCTCTCTCTCTCTCTCTCTGTGTGTGTGTGTCTCTCTCTCTTCCTGTAGCAGTTTTCCACTGTCTATGACAGCATACTGGAAAGTGTCCCCTACAGCAAACGGTCCAATATCTGCTACAACATATCATGTTATCTATCGTCTCTTGTCCATTACACAGTATTTTCAACTATCACGTCATATTATCAACTCTCTGTCATAACATATTGTGAATTCTCTTTCATACCATACTGTCAACATTACATTGTCAACTGTCTAGTAGTCTCTATGTCATATTGTCCACCGTATACTACACTACTCTATCATACCATACTGACAACATTACATTGTCAACTGTCTAGTAGTCTTTATGTCATATTGTCCACACCGTATACTACATTACTCTATCATACCATACTGTCAACATTACATTGTCAACTGTCTAGTAGTCTCTATGTCATACTGTCCACCGTATACTACACTACTCTATCATACCATACTGTCAACATTACACTGTCCACTCTTTACTAGTCTCTACGTCATTTTGTTCACCGTATACTACACTACATTACACTGTGAACTGTCCTCTAGTCTCTGTGTCATATTTGTTCACTAGTCTCTATGTCACATTATCTACTAGTCTCTATGTCATGTTGTCTACTGGTCTCTATGTCATATTATCCACTAGTCTGTATGTCATATTGTCCACTAGTCTCTCTAAGTCACATGATCTACTAGTCTCTATGTCATATTGTCTACTAGTGTCTATATATCATATTGTTTACTAGTCTTTTTGTCATATTGTCTACCAGTCTCTATGTCATTTTGTCTACCAGTCTATGTCATGTTGTCCACTAGTTTCCATGTCATATTGTCTACTATCTCATATTGTCCACTGTCTACTACACTACACGGTTAAATGTCTACCGCACCCTAATGTCAACTGTCTATACACCATGTTATCAATATCCTATACTGTCAACTGTCAATACACCATGTTATCAATATTCTATACTGTCAGCTGTCTATACACCATGTTATCAATATTCTTTACTATCAGCTGTCTATACACCATGCTATCAATACTCTATACTGTCAACTCACTCTGACAATATGTCGTCAACTATCTTTCAAGCGATATTTTCAACTGTTGGAAAAGTCTGACTTGCTGAATTTGTAAGTTTGTTTTCCTTTAAACACCTGCGTAACGAACAGACTTTGATGAGATTACAGCCCTAGCTTGGCCTCGCGAGGTCGACTGGACTATATAAACAACGCAAACTGAACTGAACTGCCTGCTACAGCATATTGTCCACTGGGACATGCTGTCGGCTATCTACTGCATGATATTGTCTACGGCCCACAGCAAAATATGCTCAGCTGCAGCATACCACTTCGAGTACATTCCGTCACAGACAAGCAGCCTGACAAGCTGTCAACGGGGTATCAGCCCCAAACAGGAAATCCCCCACATCACAAACTTACGTAATTTAATCACTCAAAATTAAGCCCCCCCCCCTCCCCCCCAATCGGTTAGGAAATCTCTTCAGACATAAAGACATTCCCAGTACCATGGTATGGTCTCCGTGCCAGTCTTCATTGAGGGGAATCCCCCAAAGACAGATATTCGAAAGGAAACCGGTTCCGTCCTGGTGATACACCAATCAACGCGCGGCAGATAAACGAATCCTCTAACCTTCTCTCCTTCCATCATAGAGAGCTGACTGACATGGTAGTCGCGTCACACAAGAGTTAGCTCCCGTGGGATTAGTGTGCTGAAACCGATAGATCAATCCAACGCATTTCTTTGGGGTCACGCTGCGCGAAGATGAAGAGGTTCACTTTTTTTTTTTTTTTTCAATCTTAGACCCCCACGCCGGAGTGGGGAACCTTCCGACCAACCGTAATGCCCTTGAGCCCCTTCACGTTACGAAGTATAGGTGACAAGTTCTAACAGTTGATCAACATCCCTCATTCAAGAAAGAGTACAACGAAACAATTCGGGTCAAAGTTCAATCTTTTCTATACATGTCTATACACCATGCTGTCAATACTCTATACTGTCACATATTCATGGCAACAGCTTTACGTCATGACGACTTATGACTTTACAAACAACATTTCTGTGCATTTGTGACTGAAATCATGCAGCCTCATAAACAGTATCTTACATTTTAAATTTTCACTCACATGAGTGAGGCCACAGTTTCAACCCCCAAGAAACCAAAATCTTATCTACAGAGCCCTTTCTCACAAAAAAATAAAGTTAAAGACGCCATCGAAATCAAGACCAGACGCCTCTGCCTGAACAGAAATCAAGGTTTGAACTTCCCCCTATCTATGATCAGATCCTGACAACTATTCACCCCACACAACAGTCGCCCCACCAGGCCTCGCTACCACAACAGCAACAGTGAGGTGACGAAGACAGGGCGACCCTGTCGAAATATTCTCCAGTAAGTTTTTGATTCTGAGTCCTTAACTACTTTTCCAAGGTTGAATCCAGAATCCAGAAACCTGTATTCTTGCTTACCATGTGTTGTCAGCTTTACCGCCGGTTTACAGAACACAGTATATTCGTTAAAAACGGAACACTGAAAAACTTCCACGAAAGTCTCAACTAAACATACAAAATCATAGGATCGAATAACAGACACGCATTCATTATTACTTATTTTCGTAAGTAACCCATTCACACTCCAGTGCACGAAAGAAAAACACATTTAATTTCATTACAGACATCAACATGGCTCAGTTGGTAATTTCGCTCAGCGGAGGTCATAGTACACGCACTGTGTACTGACATGTCAGTGCGTGCCACGCTCACATTCCCATCCCTCACAGAGCCCCAGTCACCACACACAAATTCAAATGTTGCACGGTCTGTCATTCTCTCTTTGGCATTGCCGCTCTGTGACAACTCTACCGGTGCCACCTCCCTTTCCGTTACCTCCTCCACCACAGATAGATTTCCGAGCCAATTTGTGGACCGGCCGACAACCTATTTCATCTCCACACGTCTATTACCACTGTCCGTTGTAAAGCGTTTGCCATCAATGAGGAGATGGTCGACCACTATGGTTCTCCTTCACCTCTCGCTGTCTTCAGGTGAGGCGTTAATTTCGTTCTGATGCCTCTCCCCCTGGCAGAGAAACCCTCTCCGACGAAAACGTTCGTTGACTTCATTTTTGTTCCTGTTTCAAAACGTCCACTTACTATTATAAGAAGCTACATCTCGCGATGACAGGGGAGTCCCACTTCGAATTCAAACGGTGCACTCGGTCAAAGTCCACCTCACGAGGAAGTTCGAACTTGTCGGTGAAAGGATCCCTACTTTCTGGGTTTTTTTTTTTTTTGTGTGTGTGTGTTTTTCGACAACCATTGAAAATTAAGCAACAGATAAATTGTTATTTTAAACCCATGGTCGTTTCTTTCACAACTGCACAAAACTGATTTTGCTTACAAAATAACTTCTTCCCCACCAAGCTCATTGTCTTTCGCTGTCCTGCTTACCCCCCCCCCCCCCCCCCCCCCCCCCCCCCCCCCCCCCCCCGCCACCTACCCACACACTCCCATACACCTCTCCCTCTCGTCTCTCTCCTCTCCTATCCCCCACCCCCCACCCCTCCCCGCAAAAGCCCCTTACGCAGGAAACCTAGCCCAAGCCAGAACCAAGGACCATAATGTGGCACTCATGTCAATCTTCTATGAGGGAGTCCAGAAACAAAGCGACTCGGGAAGGCAGGCAGCCCCTGGTAATGGACCAATCAACACGTGGATGACAAGGGAACCGCCGACCTTGTCTCCTCCCATCCTAGAGAGCGGATTGACAAGGGGCACATAAAGCGGCTATGGAAAGGGAGAGAAGGCCTTTTTAAGTGCTGGAGGGAGAAGAAAGGTGCCAGAAATGGAGGCAAGAAGAAAGTGGGGGGGGGAGGGGTGGTGGTGGTGGTGGTGGTGGTGGTTGGGTGGCAAGGGATGATGGTGGTGGTTGAATTGCCAGTGAGAGAAAAAGAGCATTCTGAGCTATGGTGAATTTACAGCACTGGGGAGTTACGCTGGGTCATATTTTTTCTCAAACACGAGCACTCAGACGCGGAATGTGTGTTTATGTAAGTAATCCAAAAAGTAAAAGTGTGTGTGTGTGTGTGTGTGTGTGTGTGTGTGTGTGTGTGTGTGTGTGAGTGACAGAGAAAGAGAGACAGAGGCAGAGATACAGAGAGAGACAGACAAAGACATCGCATCGTACAAATAAATAAGTAAACCCATAAACCTCTCTCTTTCTACACAACTTTAAAAAGATGAATGTAATATACGTCTGATAATATAACAGTGGTCCCTCGCATGTCAGCACATCCCCCTTTCTCTCCCCCCCTCTTCACTTCCCACGTCTTTCCCCATCTTCCCTTCCTCCTCTTCATCTACCTAGCCTCAACCACCTAGTATCTCTTTGGGTCTTGCTCTCCACTTTCCTCTAAGCATCATTTAAGCGTTGATTCAAACACCTGCCCACCTTGCGCTGAAGAGTGAAAAGATCGAAACCAAGCAAAAATTCGTTCCATTTTCGCGTTTGCGTCCTATTTGAGTGTTTGTGTCTTGCCTCGTGAGAAGACACTAAGAGGGTCGAAACGTACCGCGGTGTTTTGTCTTGTGTACTCTTCGGTCGTCCACGTAATTTTATCTGGGCGGGTTCGCTAACATTCTTTTTTTTAAAGATTCATTCTGGATTAGCTCTGTCTTCTTTTTCATTTCATACTTCTTAGGGCAAACTAAAATAAAGGTACTCCACCTTCCCTACCACAAACCGTGATAAGTGTGTGTGTGGTGGGGGGGGGGGGGACGTCTGTAGATTCTGTATAATGTGACATTCAAATGATCACATGTACACGTGAAAAATGGCTGTCGGACATATGCATGCTACTTCTTTTCAGATGTGCTAATGTATGATCAACTATCGAGATTACAAGGGACGCGGGTGCGTATTATATAATTTACGCATCCTAGTGATTTCAACACCCTAGTTATAACTGAACATGATGGAGTGCAGCAGACAACGTTAATATATCATTTTACGAACAAAAAAAAAAAGCTCTAAAAAGATAACTATGAACCAATACATAAGCAATAGTACGGGGAAACAGGGAACCACAGACTGGTATTCGACGAGACCGCACGAATACAAAGAATAATATTTATTAACTTGGAAAAGTCTTTGCTGTAGAGCAAACAACCAGCGATACACAATCAAACTCGTCTTCGGTATAAACAAAATGTGGAGAGGAGAGAGAGAGCGGGAGAGAGGGATGAGAGAGGAGAGAGAGAGGAGCGACAGAGGAGGAGGAGCAGTGCGAGAGAGAGACCGACCCGCCCCAACCTGCCCCTAGGGATGACAGAGAGAGACAGAGGATGGGAGGGGAGACGAGAGAGAGGAAAAGGAGAGGAGGTGCTAGGGCAATGGAGGGATGTGTGTGGAGAGAAAAGAGGTAGCCGAGAGGAAAGGGAGAGAGGGGAGAGATGAGGGACGAGAGAGAGCCAGGAAAGACAGGACGATGACCACAGCCGAGAGAGAGAAGGGGGGAAAGGGGGGTGGGGGAGGGAGGGGGGGGGGGGGGTGGAAGATGGAGGAAGGGATGGGGGGGGGGACGGGGGGGGGATGAGAGAGAGGCGGGGGGGGGACAGAGGGGGGTGGGAGAGGGGGGTGAGAGGAGGGGGGGGACAGAGGAGGCAGAGAGAGGGAGGAGAGTGAGAAGGAGAAGAAGCCCGAGGCGGCGGGGGGAAGGGGAGGAGAGAAGAGGAGAGGGACCCGGGGAGAAGGGGAGAGGCAGGCACCCAGAGAGAGCGAGGAGAGAGAGGGAGGAGGGAGATAGAGAGAGAGTAGAGAGAGAGAGGAGAGATGGCGTTTACCAGAGAGGCCCCCCAGACCCTTAGAAGGAGAGGGAGGAGGTGGAGGGAGAAGGAGAAGAGGGGGAGGTAGGTGAGGGAGAGACAGGGGAAGGGAGGGGGAACTGGGGAAGACAGAAACAGAGAGGGAGGGAGGAGAGATGGGAGAGGAGGAGAGAGCACGACAGAGCAGAAGGAGAGAGAGTGAGAGATGGAGAGAGAGTGGAGAGATGAGATGAAAATGAACAAAGTATCCAGATAGGACACCAGGCCCTTTTTCTTGCTCTTTTCTCGGCAGGAGGAGGGAGACCCAGGGGGGAGGGGGAGCGAGGGGGAGCGTAGGAGAGAGACGAGAGAGAGGGACAGAAGGAGACGTGGAAGGAGGCATGAGGGAGAGACGGGGGAGAGAGATTGGAGAGGCGAGGAGAAAGGGCGGGTTGGGAGGGGTAGGGAGGGAGAAGGGTGAGAGGAGAGGGATAAGGGAGTGAGAGAGGGAGAGGGAGGAGAGAGGAGGGAGAGGGAGGCGGATGAGAGAGGAGAGCGCGATAGACCGAGAGAAGGCGAGACAGGACAGACCACAGAAAGAGATGAAATGAAATTTATTCAGATAGGCCACCAGCCCCTCTGAAAGGCGCGGGGGGGGGGGGGGGGGGGGGGGAGGGGGGGAGGGGAGAAGAGAGGGGGGGTCGGGGAGAGAGGACAGGGGGACAGACAGGACAGATGGAGAGGGGGGGAAAGGGAGGGGGAATTAGAGAGGAATAGGCCCAGCCCCTTAGAGAGAGAGAGGAGGACAGAGTAGACGAGAGATAGGATGAGCCAGAGATGGGGAGAGATGGAAAACCTGGGAGAAATTAATTCGAATAGGCCACAGGCCCCTTGTTTAAGAGGAGAGAGAATAGAGACCCTGAGAAGGAGAGAGAAAGAGAGGAGAGGGAGAGAAGACGAGATTTAAGATGAGACTTTGTTCGATCGCGCTACAGACCTTAGAAGGAGATAGAGAGAGGAGAGAGACGAGAGAGGAGAGAGAGAGGACATGAAAGAGAGGAGTGGAGAGAGACGACAGACAGACAGACAGACAGAGAGAGAGGAGGATGAGAGAGTGAGAGAGAGAGATAGAGAGAGAGAGAGGCAGGCGCCATTATTCTTCCAGTTTCTTTTGCTACTTATTAATACGATAATCTGGGCGCATGCAAACAAGACAGGGTGTAACCTCAAAGAGAAGAGGATAGAAAGAAGAAACAATATAGAGCAATTTCATCCGTCCTTCTGTGTTCTAATGTCACACGACACACAAACACCGACACACACACACACAACACACACAGCCACACCACCCAACCCCCCCAACCACCAACAACAACAACAACAACTACAACCGAACACCCAAGAACGACGACAATGATCATGATGACGATCCCAAGGTTCATTGTTCCCAAGGTTCGTTTGATCCCAAAGTTCGTTGGTCCCAAGGTTCGTTGGTCCCAAGGTTCGTTGGTCCCAAGGTTGATTGGTCCCAAGATTCGTTTGGCCCCAGGTTCATTGGTCCGAACGTGTCATTGATCCCAAGGTCCATTGGTCCCAAGGTCCGTGGGTCCCAAGGTCCGTTGTCCCAAGGTCCATTGCATCCAGTTAAAAGAAACTGTCTCCCTCTCTCTCTCCCTTCCTCCCTCTCTTTGTCTCCCCCCCCCCCTCTCTCTCTCTCTCTCTACTGTGTTTTCAAGATAGCCACATACTACTGTATATTACACAGATTTATTGACCTTGGCACCAACGGACCTTGGGACCAATGGCATGACCCCAATTCAAATCATCTCGCTCCACCAGTCGACCGCCTGCTAGACGATCATTTTCAGCTGGCCCCCTTCTAAATGACCCACGAACTCTGTGCCATGACGTGACGTCGCCTGATGACCCCTGTTGGACCGTGGACACGTTCGACAACTCGCAGACACCACTGAAGTGGCCAGTGGTCGCTCTTTGGAACTAATCACTTGTCACCGGGCAGCGCACCTCCCAACGCCATACTCCTCTTCCCCACCTCCCCGCCACCTGTGTCCACCAGTCGGTGTGCTCTCCAATCCCTCCCGCCCCCCCCCCCCCCCCCCTCTCTCTCTCTCTCTCTCTCCGTCTGCCTGTGTATCCGTCTCTCTTAAACACTCCATATATCACTCACTTACTGTGTGTCTCTGTCTCTCTCTTTTTACAGCAGTCTCTCTTTTATTCACTTCAGCTCCATCTCTTTCACTCTTGTCTGTCTCTTATTCAGTTAGAATCTCTCTCTCTCTCTCTCTCTCTCTCTCTCTCTCTCTTCTTTCTCTCATTCCCTTATTCTCACCGACTTAATCAAGTTTTCTGTATTCATTTGACCCTTTGCCTCCGCGCGTGCGCGCGTGTGTGTGTGTGTGTGTGTGTATGTGTGTGTGTGTGTGTGTGTGTGTGTGTGTGTGTGTGAATGAATGTGTGTGTGTGTGACAAGCAAGTGACACACACACACACACACACACACACACACACACACACACACACCATTCTTCCCATCGCTTGAGTTATTGTCACCGACTTCCCCATGTAGTTTTCTTCGTCACCACTGACACACGCACAGCCCACTCAAAACAGCAGCCCTCCCCCCCCCTTCTCCCTCCCCCCTCCCCACCTTCCCTCCCTGTCACAGCGCCCCTTCTCCTTCCTCCGCCCCAATTCACCGAAAACTAACCCAACGTTATCGGCACTATAGCAATGATGCTGTGCGCATTGGACCCCGGACACAGCCGTGCGCCGCCCGTCCGGGAGAAAAATCTCTGCTCCGGTTCTTCTCTATTCCAGCTTACTGGCGATGGCCAAAGCCCTGCATAGTGCACCCGGCCCGACCCGTGTGAAGAGAGACGTGATTTTGCCGGTCGTACAAACCGTACTCTCCCCGACCGTCCAGGTGAAGGGAACGAACTCCTCCTCTGATTAAAAACAAACAAACAAACAAACAAACAAACAAAAAACTTGTTATCTTTCTGTCCAACACTGACGACGAGAAACCGATCGCTGCCCCGAGGTTAAATCATTCATTTACACATACACAAACACGCGCGCGCGCGCGCGCGCGCACACACACAAATGACCATGATCATGCCAACAGATCTCTGCTACTAGCGACAACATATCAACAGAAGTGGGGGGGAAATGGTAAGTAGTAAAAAGGTTATCTTTTTTTCTCTCCACCAAATGAACACAGTTTACAAACAACTTTATATCAGTACGATTCGCATTAACAGAAAATGCCAGTCAAGGATATATTTTCTGCAAAAACTAAGAAACATCCACGTTGATTCACAAGTCCTTGAAGGTTTTTCAATCATCGCTTTATTCAATCCATTCTGACGCTTTCTTGTACGTTTTAGAAATAAGATTTTTCAGACAGATTGGTAAATGTGTGCTGTACAATGGTGAGTGTGGCACGGGTAAATCTAACGGAACTGTCTGAACGTTATGCGAGAGTGAAGGCAAGAAAGATTGTGAATAATCACAGTCATCCTTTTTCAAAAAGAGTTACTGAATAAATGATATCGGGACTATACTTCTATGCACGATAAACTGTTACGCTCACTTGTCGTCAGACCATGTGCTTATGTTGATGTGAAAGGGGGGGGGGGTGAGGGGTAGAGGGTGTCTTGTGGTGGGTGAAGGTACCATAACGAGATCCTCCCCCAAAGTGGGTATGGGGTGTGTGCATCTGTATGTGTGTGTCTGGGTTGTGTAAGTCATGTGTATGGCACATGCACAGCATGAGTCGTTACGAACATATTGTCTGACGAAGTTGAAAGATTGTTAATTTTTATCATTTCCTACTATAATGCTTGATTTCATTATTAATTTCTTAACTGGATCCACTTTCTTACATTACTCTCCATCATAGCCTAATTTGCAGATGGTGTGTGTGTGTGTGTGTGTGTGTGTGTGTGTGTGTGTGTCTTACATTTTCAGTAATGTCACTTCTATTCACGGTTTGAACCGGTCACAATTCAATAATTCAGTGTTAATCTTAACACACATCACACAATGCATTAAAAAATCACTCAGTCCATTCTTTCGGCGCCTACAATCAATGTTTGAAAACTAATATATAAATGTTTGAAAATTATCGGAATGATACAAACTGGAAAGCAAATTCTGTGAAACACATCTATAACCTACATGTATTCATACATTCATCGATCACACACACACACACCACATATATATATATATATATATATATATATATATATTATATATATATATAACAATTCTTAGCCGCTGACAATGCTTGGATTATTGAACAGCAGAGCTGACCACTCAGACTGTTCCGTATCTTTTGATCCCTTGCATCATTAAATGGATCCTCAAGCAAAGGCTCAAAGATTGTCCTTTACATTTTATACTGTTTGTGTAATGTTTTTAGTTTTCAACAACTTTTTTCCTCTCCAAACTTTCGTTTTGTTTAATTCTACTACCTTTCGCTGGCTGCTTTGAGGGGTGCTGTTGCATTCTTTTTCAAAACCTTGGCGGTCAGAACACCACAGAATTATGGACTGTGGTGTGTCTCTATCTGACGCCAAGAGTACAGACAGAATCAGCCGTGTTTGCGATAGTTTCCTCATGCAGCTAGTGAAGAGGGGTTTTCATATTTATAATATACATTTTCCCATTTATTCATTTTAAAAAAGAATTTCCCTCTCAATTTCTAATCTTTGCCAAATCATTTACTGTAATGATGGAAGAATTGTTAACCTGCACTTGTTTTCCCCCACTACTTTATTGTTCAGCATTATACTGTTTGGTCAATCAGTGGGTGATTGCATCTCTTACGAGATCCAAGGAAAGGTTGTTCTGCACATTCTTAGCCGCTGACAATGCTTGGGTTATTGAACGCAGAGCTGACCACTCAGACTGTTCCGTATCTTTTGATCTCCCTTGCATCCTTAAATGGATCCTCAAGCATAGGCTCAAAGATTGTCCCTTACATTTTATACTGTTTGCGTAATGTTTTTAGTTTTCAACAACTTTTTTCCTCTCCAAACTTTCGTTTTGTTTAATTCTACTACTTTCGCTGGCTGCTTTGGGGTGCTGTTGCATTCTTTTTCAAACCCTTGGCGGTCAGAACACCACAGAATTATGGACTGTGGTGTGTCTCTATCTGACGCCAAGAGCACAGACACAATCAGCCGTGTCTCCCTGATGAGTCCGATCCAGCGGACGAAAGGCCTCGAGCAGGCGACACATATAGATCTGTCTTCGGGTGTAATGATGGAAGAATTGTTAACCTGCACTTGTTTTCCCCCACTACTTAATTGTTCAGCATTATTTTTATATAAATATTAAGAATACCACTAAAATGCCTAATAAAATTCTTAAAGTGCTCAACCCCTTGGGGAGCAACATCTGTTAAAAATAGGATGGTAAAAGGAAGTTTTTAAAATCAACAGATCTGTTTCGAGCGCTGGCTCTCCTCAGGATCCTGAGGAGAGCCAGCGCTCGAAACAGATCTGTTGATTTTAAAACTTCCTTTTTACCATCCTATTTTTTAACTATATATATATATATATATATATATATATATATATATATATATAAACACGTCTATGGCCACACCCTCAGGTTAAGACTGACAAGAGAGACAGTCTGGATCAGGAAATTAAAAACCCTGACCCCACATGGACTCAACACCATCGAGGACGTCAACTACTGAGACAGCGATGGACAGTCTGCCTGTTTAGTTTGGGGGTGGTGTGTGTGTGTGTGTGTGTGTGTAAAAAAAAGGGGGGGGGGGGGGGTGGGGGTGTCAGGGGTGGGGAGTGGGGTAGGGGGTGGGGTGTGTTTGGGGGTGGGGATGGGGTGTGTGGGAGGGGAGGTGGGGGGTGGGGGGGGGTGGGGGGGGGGGGGGGGGGGGAGAGGGAGCGTGATCAACTGGATCCAAGTTCTGTCGTAATCTTGTTTTCTCTAGATTTTTGCTCAGCTGAAATGTTTTCCTTGCCTGTGATTTTTTCGATCTCTTACCCATGACGTAGTTTCATCTATGACGTATCAATCTGCATGGCAGGATAAATTTCGTCATTAAAGCTCCCACTGAGGAAGAGGTCGCAAGACCTCGGAATATTTGGAAACGAAATCCAGCTTGTGTTTCTCTCTCTCTCTCTCTCTCTCTCTCTCTCTCTCTCTCTCTCTCTCTCTATATATATATATATATATATATATATATATTACATTTTCTACTTTTCACAAGAAAATGTAACTTGTTTTGATCTTTCATGATTTTCTTTAGCTTCTTAGGTGGCACCTTTGTTTTGTTTTTTTTTTTTGGTTTTTTGTTTTTTTTTTAAATACTACGGTATTGCACAGCAGTCTTTTTCTCGGATAGCATTCTTCTTAAAACCCAAAAGGCAGAGGAGTGAAATTACCACTTTCCGCGGTCACTGAGGAGAAACAATCAGGCTTCGAAATACCGGTATCTGATCAGGAGTTATATGCTAGTGAGTTTTCTCCCCATTGAAGACTGTCTCCCCCCCTTGGAGACTACAAACTTGCTGAAGGCTCATTTTGAGAAGTATTTATTATTCCCCATTCAGCCACTCAAGCACACACTGTGAGTTAGGCAGAATTATCTACCACTGCATATATGAATGCTTTTCGGCCCCTATTTCTTCAATCTAAGACATAAGAGCAAGCTTTGTTTATAACTGGATATTTCTTGCAGTCATTGCAAGACCAAGCTGTTCTGCAAGTTGATGGAATGGTGCTCGGTACTTACCCTTGGAATTTATTATATATATTGTGTGTGTACAGTGTTTCTTTTTTTTTCCTCCACCAGCACCACCACCACCACCACCTCCACAATATCCGTTTTGCTTTCTCATGAGCGCTGTTTTCACATCGTGTGTCAAAATTGTGTGAGACAGCCGCTCCGTCCGGATCTACCATGCACGCTTCCAAGGACCCGGACAAGCGGTTAAGGCACGGCTGCGCTTTGCACGGCTGGGTCCGGGTCCACTATGCACGCAGCCTTACAGGACCAAGCTGAATAGTGTGACACATACGCCCTGACAGTGAGTGAGAGAGAGAGGAAGAAGAAGAAAAGGAAGGAGAGAGAGAGAGAGAGAGAGAGAGAGAGACAGACAGACAGAGAGAGACAGAGACAGACAGACAGACAGACAGACAGACTGAGAGACAGACCAACAGAGAGAATTATACAGTCACAAGATAGAGAGAAACAGATTGAGACACAAAAAAAGACAGACAGAGGTGTGGAGGGAGGGGGTGGTGGGGGAGAGAGAGAGAGGGGGTGGAGAGAGAGAGAGAGAGACAGACAGACAGACAGACAGACAGAATGAGAGAGGAGGTGGAAGGGGCAGAGGGAGGGAAGGAGGAGGGAAAAAAAGACAAGTTTTTTTTTTTTTTTTTTTTTTTTTTTTTTACAGATACAATTGCTTTTTTTTTTTTTTTTTTTTTTTTTACATCCTGTTCTCCCTTCTTCTCCTCCCCTCCCCATCCTCCTCTCCTTCATCCATCACCCAATCCCTCCTCTATGACTTCAGGTTCCTCAAAAAAAGAAGCTAGCATAATAACTATCAATAATTAACAACAAAAAAGTAATTGTCGCAAGAAAGACATGTTAAAAAAAAAAAAGAGATAGGGAGACTGGGCAAAAACATGACTACATTCCAGCCACCCGCTGCCACCATCTGCGTATGGCACACTAATTACATGTCCATCAATCGTGCAACCTATTACGAAATATGAACATGAAATAAACAGAAAATATAACATGATCAAATGATCATACATTGTAATAAGATATTCAGAGGAATACTCTCAGAGAGAGAGAGAGAGAGAGAGAGAGAGAGAGAGAGACAACAGACAGACAGACACACAGACAGACAGACAGACAGACGGACGGACGGAGAGAGAGACAGACAAAGTGCAATGTTAGCTAGTAAACTAGCCTCATTCAATATTAAAACGTATTACAGGTTAGAGCGCTGACGCGTTTTTCATACAAACAGACAGATAGATAGAAACAGAGATACGTTAGCAAACCAACAGAACACGAGTTAGTCCAACTGACTGAACTGATTCTTCATATCATCGGAGGTCTCTCGATGAACTTACAAACACTTCATTTCGTTTTTCCCTTTTAGCTTTTTCGCCACTCCACCCCTACCCCAACCCCCCACCCCCTTCCTCCATCTCAGACCAGTCCATTCTCTTTTAGCGTTTCGCCACCCCCCCCCCCCCCCCCCCCCCCCCCCCCTCCATCTCAGACCAGTCTGAATGGTGGGCAGGGGCGGAGTGCTCCTTGATTAAGTATTACGAGGTTCCGCTCATTGGTATTCAAACGAAGCCCAAGCCTGGGTTCTTAATATGGCCTGTATCAAAAGTTTGAGGAAGCATTACGAGAGGTCCCGCTCGTAGGTATTCAAACGAAGCCCAAACCTGGGTTCTTAGTATGGCCTATATTAAAGTTTGAGGAAGTATTACGAGAGGTTCCGCTCATTGGTATTCAAACGAAGCCCAAGCCTGGGTTCTTAGTATGGCCTATATTAAAGTTTGAGGAAGTATTACGAGAGGTTCCGCTCATTGGTATTCAAACGAAGCCCAAGCCTGGGTTCCTAGTATGGCCTATATTAAAGTTTGAGGGAGTATTACGAGAGGTTCCGCTGGTTTTGTATTAAAACGAAGCCCAAGCCTGGCTTCTTAGTATGGCCTATATTAAAGCTTGTTGCGTATTGCTGCGGCGTTACAGGAGGACTGGTCTCATATACTGTTCCCTCCTGTCATAACAGTGTTCAGTCTCCTGACAAAGACTTCAATCTTCTGAAGATGGAAGGAGATCGTCTACGTAGCGAGACGGTTAAAACAAACTACCACCACCACCACCACCACCACCACCACAACAACAACACAACAAAACCTGGCCACAAATGCCACTCTCTCACTCTGTGCAGGACCCTGTGTTTGTTTGCAGGGTGGACCTTTGCCAGATGACCCTCAGACTGTTCGGCTCGGAAACTACAAACCATCCAGCCAGGCAACGAACATCATCATGCGAGACTGCCAGTGTCCTCCGTTCAGCGGAGTGTTTTGTTCACAGCCCAGCCGGCAACCCAAGTGTGTACAGTGTATACATCCTCTCTGAGCAACGGGTTGCAGGAAAAACAAAACAAAACAAAAACAACTGGCATATTACAATTAATAGCAACACAAAAAACGCAAAGACCAAGAACAAAGACAGGAGGACAGGTCACAAAAAAAAAAAAAAAAAAAACCTCCAGTGGATGACAGCGACGTATAAGACATGAAATTTAAAATCAGAGTCACAAAGAGTATGAAGAATTACTGGTTAGAACATTTCCAGACCACTGGGGTATGATCAATCTCCACTGAAAGTCTCTGACGTCCCAAAGGTCAAACCAGAGTCAGCATGTCCACATTATGGTTCTTTTCATAAAGAGTTGTAGGGTTTTTTTGCTTTTAGTTTGTTTTTTTTTTTGTTTGTTTCACGAAAAAGCACCGTAAATATATTATTCACCCATTATTAAGAACTGTGTTTCTGTGACACGCAGTGGAAATTTTAGGTCAAGCAATGTGATTGGTCTGGATTCCTCTACACAGCGTGTAAAAAAAAAAGAAGAAAGATGGTATTCGGCAACCTGCAACAAACGCGGCAAGCAACTCCTCCCGCCATTTTGCAACAAAGCCTCATGCAGTAAAGATGATTCATTTCTTGTCTGAGTACCTTCGTGGCGGACCCCGATGGCAAAAGTAGCATAATTGTTATGAACATGTGGGCATAACTATCCCTTCCATGGTCACAATTGCCTTTTTTTTCCCCCGAGAGAATTTCGGTGCAGTCCTGTTGAAACTAGAATCCTCTCCATCTTTGTTTTTCTTTTCAAGTGGGTCATGTCTAGCAACGTTTATATTGGAAAGTCCCCTGGTCGTACCATCAATGAAAACACTGAAAGGTGGGAAGGCTGCAGGCACTGGTATCATTGCAGATCTCCTGAAACATAGTAGAGAGACAGTAACGGATATCCTAACTGCCATTACAACACAATCTGGCACGCTTTTGGGCAGTCCACACCAGTGATCAACAAGGAAGAAAATCTCCATCTCTGCCAGAACTACCGCGTATCAGGTTTGATTAGCAATGCTGGCAATCATTCTGGACAGATTGCAGCGGCAACTAAACACCCATTACTGCTAAAGCACAGACTGGATTCCCTAAAGGCACAAGTCCCATCGGACAGATCTTTAACCTTCGTACCCTTAGCAAAACGCATCTCCAGGACCGGAGGGAGCCCTACCACATCTTCATGGACAGAAGGCATTGTACGGGTCGGGCAGGAGACGCGGTGGGCCACTATGAAGCCGACACTGGGCAAAAGCTGATCAATGTAATTCCGCAACTGTACTCCCGAGCGACCAATCCAGACCCATACAAGACACTATTGGAGAGGGGTGTAAGGGGCTCTGGATAAAGGTAACACCTTTGTTGTCTGGCAGCTGCATCCTGCCTGGTAGAGTGGTCCTCGTCCATCTTCCAAAGCTCTCACGTTCTGGTTCCAAGCGCCGTACCCTAGTACACCGCCTCAGCTGGCGGGCTGAACCACGTGAGGGGTAAGATCAGCGGGGGGACAACATACCAGCAGAGTCAGTGAAGGAAGGAGGGGGTGCCAAGGTCAGTGCCCTCACAGTCCATTTGTAACAAACACTGGCAGACTGGTGAGTGGCCAGCACCACGGACCCAATCCCTGATCATCACCCTCCCCGAGAAAAGCAATTTACAACTTTGCCAAAATCATTGAAACATCGGTCTCATCGGTCACCCGAGCAAGATGATGCTGAAGATCCTTTTGAACAGACTGAAGTCGCAAGCAGAGAAGATAATAGCTGAAGAACAGGCAAGGTTAAGAAAAGGTACCACCAAACAGGTTTTCAACTTGAGGATAATGTGTGAGAGATATCATCAGCACCAGCAGGACCTGTACATTATTTTTTGGTGGATTTCAAAAAAGCCTT
>JADBJO010003537.1:192500-207500 GCA_016801955.1 Conus betulinus
GTGTCGCCGCTATTTTTGGCTCTGCACACACACACAGCTTTGGTTTCAGCGTACACACATTACCGGCCCTGAGATTAACCTAGTGTGAAGCCTCCCATTCCACCCCGCCCCCGCCTCCCCCCTTTCTTCTTCCATGATTTTTTTTTTTTTTTTTTTTTTTTTGGTGATTACATACTGTCGCATTGCACCTACCTCATGACACCTATAAAGTGAAGATTGTATAAATTTCACCTACTTCGTCGGTCTACACAAAAGGATGTCAAAGTCTTGAGCTTTGCATTCGTTTTGTAAAGAAAATAATAAATAATTATATATATTAAAAAAGACCAAAAAAAAATTAAATCCCAAATTCTTTTTTAAGTTCCACCTGCACGACCAAAAACCTCTGTATTTGGACTTCGCGACCTTCTGAGGACACCCAAATGTTTAGTGGGAATAAGTCCTCACTATGATAGGAAAGCAAACTCTCTCTCTCTCTCTCTCTCTCCTCTCTCTCTCTCACTCTCTCTCTCTCTCTCTCTCTTTTATTTATTTATTTATTTTTTTTTTTTTTACTGATTTGACCACCAGGCAATGTTATTTTGAGGCCTACAACCTGGAGATCAAGATGTCGGTAGTGATGTTTGAAGCATTACACTGAACTTTCAAGAAATCAAAACGTTCTCCACAACACTGGCATAATTAACTGTTGATGGGTCCTACGTCATAGTGGCCACATTACAAACTTTTCGTCATACTTTGGTTTGTTACATTCTGAAGTGTAGTGTTGTCTTTACTGAAAATTTGCACGAGTTTTGTAAAAATGTTTCACTCCTAATTTTCGAGACCTTCGCCTATCTCAGTGCATTTTACTGTTCCGTGCAGAAACAACACTGTTTTTTTTTTTCTTCTAACAATGGTTTAATGTCTGTTCACCCCGAACTAATTTTGTTGTACATGTTCATGACAAGAAAAGGGTGGAGGCTATGAATAATTACTATAACTGTGAAAGTGTCATAAATGGAATGATGGAGATAACAGACGGTCATCACGAGGTGTAGTCATGAAGCCAAAGGTCCCCGGATGACCTGGCGTCTCTGGCGTGTTCAACATTGCCCTGCAACGAGCGTCTGTACAAGAAAGGGAAATAACTGGTTCAGTACCGACCCTAATTTCCTCCCTTGGCCATCTGCCTCCATCTTTGCTTAACGAGCGAGCGCCGGAGGGAGGGAGGGAAGGGAGGAGGAGAGACGTATTAAGAAAGTATTACAGATAATGTCGGTTTGAGCGCAACCGACCGCCAAACGCCGTATCAGAGCTGTCACCTTGTTGATGTCAATCCCGAAACTAGATTTTTTGAAAATATGAAGATATGAAGCTCATCAAAACAGATATTTACGAATACGCGGGAATTTCGTTAAAAATCATCCTTCCGTAAAAATCTTAGATCAAATGAAAAATGCTGATTTTTTAAGAAACTCAAAAAAAAAAAATCACATCGTGTAACTCTGACCAAGATCTTTAATGATGAACAATTAAGTAGTAGGGGAAACCAAGTGCAGGTTAACAATTCTTCCATCATTATAGTAGGCCTAATGACTTGGCAAAGATTTGAAATTAAAAAAAAATGAAGATGAAGAGAATGGGAATATATATATATTATGAATATGAAAACCCTTCACCAGCTGCATGAGGGAACCATCGCAATCCCTCTCGAAGGCAGGTCTATATGTATTGCCTGCTCCTAGGCCTTTCGTCCGCTGGATCGGACTCATCAGGGAGACACGGCTAGCTGATTGTGTCAGCGCTCTTGGCGTCAAATAGAGACACACCACAGGCCGCAATTCTGTGGTGTTCTAACCACCAAGGGTTCAAAAAATAATCCAACAGCCCCCAATATCTTTGATGAGTCTGCTGTACAGTGTTTATAGTTTGATATCATGTATGTCCCAACGTAAGATATGTTTCATAAGTGGTACATCACTCCCAATGCACCACGGAGCTTCTTTACCTTTACCTTTACCTTTAAAAGATAGGAACGGGTGTGAAAGGAGTGTCAATCACTGCAAATAACCCTGCCAGCCCACCACCTGGGCATTTTTTCAGACAACAACCACACCCTCTCCTCAAACCAAATCTTCAGAGTGACGTCCCTTGAGAGGTTCTCGTTTCTCTCCCCCTCCCGTATCAGTGGAGTTTGGTCATCGCCCAAGTGGGAGAAGACATTTCCTTCCAGAACTGATATATCAAGTGAGGGGGGGGGGGGGGGGGCGGAAAACGATACTGATAGCGTGTGTTGTCATCACTATCTCATCTTGCTGGGATGCAGAGAGTAGCGTGTCGTTGTCTCCGGCCATTAACGGGCTGCAAAGATACTGGAGCTGAATTCGGTTTAATTGTGTGAGGAGATTGTTGGGGGGTGGGGTGGGGGGGGGTGGGGGAGGGGGGGCGGGGGCGGATGAAGACCATGGCTGTCATGTTTGTCTCTGAATGCTCGAGCACTACCGTCGTTGTTTTTAATTACCCAGAAATTTTATCCTCTCTGTTTCTCTCTCTCTCTTCTCTCTCTCCCCCCCCCCCCCCCCCCCCCCCCCGTGTTGTTATTGATGCGAAAATTGTTTTTCTTACGCTCATTTCCTTCCCATTCCTTCTCCTGTTGTTCTTTATGCGACAGTTTTCTGTTACGCTCTCTCTCCTCTCTCTCTCTCTCTCAGTTTTCTCTCTCTCTGTTGGTCTGTCTGTCTGTCCTGTCTATCTATGAAACTCTTTTCTATCTCTCCCTCTCTCTCTCTCTGTCTCTCTCTCTCTCTCTCTGTCTGCTATCTATCTCTCTCTCTCTTTTTTTCTCTCTCCTCTCTCTCTCTCTCTCTCTCTCTCTCTCTCTCTCTCTCTCTGTGCCTGCTGAATGCTATACACATTTTTCGGCTGATTTTTTTTTTTTTTTTAACTCGGTTTCTGTTTGTTCTCTCTATCCCCACCCAGCACCTAAACTCGGCTTTTTCCACCCAAACTTTCTCTCTCTCTCTCTCTCTCTCTCTCTCTCTCTCTCTCTCTCCTCTCTCTCTCTCTCTCTCTCTCTCTCTGTGTGTGTGTGTGGTGTGTGTGTGTGTGTGTTGTGTGTGATAAACATCAGGCAGTTTGTTTCATTTTTACCATTTTTGCTTTGCCTTTCATTTGCCACTCCGTCTTGCCGTTCATACATCTCTTCTGCCTCCCCTGTTTGCCAGTGATGTGTTTGTTTGTGAATGTGTTTGTCTGCAGATGCCCGTTATTTGTTCGCTTGTGAAAAGTGTTCTCTGCAGGTGCCCGTTATTTTTTTTGTTTGTGTGTGTGTGTTTGTCTGCAGATGCCCGTTATTTGTTTGTTTGTGTGTGTGTGTTTGTCTGCAGGTGCCCGTTATTTGTTTTTGTGTATGTGTTTGTCTGCAGGTGCCCGTTATTTGTTTGTTTGTGCATGTCTTTGTCTGCAGGTGCCCGTTATTTTGTTTTGTGTGTGTGTTTGTCTGCAGGTGCTCGTTATGTATTTGTGCATGTGTTTGTCTGCAGGTGCCCGTTATGTGTTTGTGCATGTGTTTGTCTGCAGGTGCCAGTGATTTTTTTGTTTGTGCATGTGTTTGTCTGCAGGTGCCCATTATGTGTTTGTGCATGTGTTTGTCTGCAGGTGTTTGTGCATGTGTTTGTCTGCAGGTGCCCGTTATTTGTTTGTTGGTGCATGTGTTTGTCTGCAGGTGCCCGTCATTTGTTGGTGTATGTGTTTGTCGGCAGGTGCCCGTTATTTGTTTGTTGGTGCATGTGTTTGTCTGCAGGTGCCCGTTATTTGTTTGTTGGTGCATGTGTTTGTCTGCAGGTGCCCGTTATTTGTTTGTTAATGCATGTGTTTGTCTGCAGGTGCCCGTTATTTGTTGGTGCATGTGTTTGTCGGCAGGTGTCCGTTATTTGTTTGTTGGTGCATGTGTTTGTCTGCAGGTGCCCGTTATTTGTTTGTTGGTGCATGTGTTTGTCTGCAGGTGCAGAGCAGAGATAAACGTCCTGCTACCTGTAGGCCCTTCGAAGACAATGCATTTACAAACCAGAGCCCTGACAATTGCTTGCGTCTAGCTAGGTGAAGAACTGGACCTTGTTTTATTACATAAGTGATTGATGTTGAGAATAAGAAACTGAACGAGTACTTTTTGTCGTCTAACATCTTTTTTTTTTTATTGATAGGTGTTGAGTAACAGCACTGAACTCCAGACATTGATGATGAGATGAATACAGAGATCAATGTATCTGCTTCTATTCGTTTCATGTCGTCTATGACAAATAGACGTTGAATAAACCTACTGAACGGAAAAGTCTTGGCCTTACACTCTTAAGAACACGGAGCTCGTAAGTCTGTAGCTGTCGACGTCTTGTGTTTTATTGTATCTGTTGGAGCAAAATCGGTTTTTTTGATGTGGTGCTGCTCTGAAAGCAAAATCTACTGATTACTTGATTCTTGTTATGTATAAATCTTCAGGTGAAGAACACGGTCATGAATACACGATGTTCACTCTTCGATTTCTGTCCTCCTCTTAACACTTATTTTCTTGTGTATTTTTATATCTTTAAGTGAAGAATAGGTTTGCAGTGTCATACTCTTTCATCTTCTTCTGCATTCATCTTTCGGTGAAGAATGACCCTTGAAGACAAGAGTGTCCAAATCTCACACTCTGTGGCTGTTTCTTAGTGTGTCTTTAGACATTAAGAAGAAGACTGTGATTTAAAACACTGTTTTGTCTACAAAGCTAGGTCTGTGGATTTAATTCATCGCTCTTTTGTATTTCCCTTCAGGTGAGATTCAAGCCCTTATTATAGAAATCGTGATACAGACTGAACTCAGTTATTCAAAGTAAAGCAGCAAGAATTGACTAGAAGAAAGAGGACATTACCTTACTGTGATTCTCGCTTCCACTCCTTTTAGCACTTGATTATACCGTGGCTACGCTGCAAAATCCTGACCATACTATACTGGGTACCATACTTATTTTTTTTTGGGACAAATCTCTACTTCCGCTTCTTGTTTTGCGTCGCTGTTGGAAGTGTGTGCGAGTATGCACCTTGACCATCTGTTTCTTTCCTTGACCATCTGTTACTTTCCTTGATCATCTGTCTGTTTCTTTTTTTGACTATCTGTTTCTGTCCTTGACCATCTGTTTCTTTCTATGACCACCTGTGTCTTAGACGATCTGTTTCTTGGACCATCTGTTTCTTTCCCTGACCATCTGTTTCTATCTTTGACAATCTGTTTCTTTCCTTGACCATCTGTTTCTTTCCTTGACCATCTGTTCTTTCTTTGACCATCTTTTTCTTCCTTGACCATCTGTTTTCTGTCCTTGACCATCTGTTTCTTTCTTTGACCATCTGTTTCTTTCCTTCATCATCTGTTCTATCTTTGACCATCTGTTTCTTTCCTCCACCATCTGTTTCTTTCCTTGATCATCTGTTTCTATCTTTGACCATCTGTTTCTTTCCTTGATCATCTGTTTTTCTTTCCTTGACCATCTGTTTTCTATCTTTGACCATCTGTTTCTTTCCTTGACCATCTGTTTCTTTCCTTGATCATCTGTTTTCTATCTTTGACCATCTGTTTCTTTCCTTGACCATCTGTTTCTGTCCTTGACCATCTGTTTCTTTCCTCGACCATCTTTTCTTTCCTTGATCATCTGTTTCTATCTTTGACTTTCTTTTTCTTTCCTTGACCATCTGTTTTCTTTTCTATGACCACCTGTTTCTCTGACCATCTGTTTCTTTCCTTAACCATCTGTTTCTTTCCTTGACCATCTGTTTTCTTTCTATGACCACCTGTTTCTCTGACCATCTGTTTCTTTCCTTGACCATCTTTTTCTTTTCTTGACATCATCTGTTTCTTTCTATGACCACCTGTTTCTCTGACCATCTGTTTCTTTCCTTGACCATCTTTTTCTTTCCTTGACCATCTTTTTCTTTCTATGACCACCTGTTTCTCTGACCATCTGTTTCTTTCCTTGACCATCTTTTTCTGTCCTTGACCATCTGTTTCTTTCTATGACCACCTGTTTCTCTGACCATCTGTTTCTTTCCTTGACCATCTTTTTTCTTTCCTTGACCATCTGTTTCTTTCTATGACCACCTGTTTCTCTGACCATCTGTTTCTTTCCTTGACCATCTTTTTCTGTCCTTGACCATCTGTTTCTTTCCTTGACCATCTTTTTCTGTCCTTGAGCATCTATTTCTTTCCTTGACCATCTGTTTCTTTCTATGACCACCTGTTTCTCTGACCATCTATTTCTTTTCCTTGACCATCTTTTTCTGTCCTTGACCACCATCTGTTTCTTTCTATGACCACCTGTTTCTCTGACCATCTATTTCTTTCCTTGACCATCTTTTTCTTTCCTTGACCATCTGTTTCTTTCTATGACCACCTGTTTCTCTGACTATCTGTTTCTTTCCTTAACCTTAACCATCTGTTTCTGTCCTTGACCATCTGTTTCTTTCTATGACCACCTGTTTCTCTGACCATCTGTTTCTTTCCTAACCATCTGTTTCTTTCCTTAACCATCTGTTTCTTTCCTTGACTATCTGTTTCTTTCTATGACCACCTGTTTCTCTGACCATCTGTTTCTTTCCTTGACCATGTTTTTCTGTCCTCGACCATCTGTTTCTTTCTATGACCATCTGTTTCTTTCCTCGACCATCTGTTTCTTTCTCTGACCACCTGTTTCTTTCCTTGACCATCTGTTTCTTTCCTTGACCATCTGTTTCTTTCCTGACCATCTGTTTCTTTCCTTGCATCTGTTTCTTTCCTTGACCATCTGTTTTCTTTTCCTTGACCATCTTTTCTTTCCGGATGCTGGGA
Source organism: Conus betulinus (assembly GCA_016801955.1). NCBI lineage: Eukaryota > Metazoa > Mollusca > Gastropoda > Neogastropoda > Conidae > Conus > Conus betulinus. The sequence continues at coordinate 199,335 of JADBJO010003537.1, forward strand.
ACAATCTTAGTCTCGTCAGTGCGTTACTGTCCACTGACCCTAAATCAACACTGTGCACAGTCTGATCAATGTCTGTTCACTACAAACTCATTTAGACACACACGTTCTTAAAAAGAGTGGGATGAGAGCAGGTCGGCGCTAGCACACAGCGGTGACAGTGGAAAAACTACAGAGATCCTGGAGGGATCAGTCGCCAAAGTCAAATATAGTTCTAAGGGGAAAACTTATGAATACCTCATAGTGATACACTACTATCATAATACTATGATAGTAATGTGTATTTAAAACAAAGTACTTTGCTTCTTGTTTTGTATGTTTCGGGATGACCCTTTGTGCACCACTACTATCATTCACTCTCATGTAGAACAAGGAAAGGTAACCAGCCTTTACTGATGAAACCAATCTTGCTTCCGGCTTTGATGAGAGCTACCACTCTTCCAGTTAACACCGTGGGGGGGGGGGGGGGGGGGGGGGGGGGGGGGGGGAAGAGAGAATCGACCAATACTATCCAAAGGTAAACTGAACTCAGTTCCAATCAAACTGTGTATCCCAGGCACGAGCTGCAAAGGAGGAGATCACAATAACTGGCACAGTCCCCTTTCCACCGGCCAGGGTACGGTGTCTGAAAATGGCATCAGCCAAGCACAGAAGGACTGCCGTACCAGCCAGCCCCATGACTGGCACAGTGATTAGATTGAAACAGCGCTTCAGCTAATCAGTGTTTAGGTCGCACTGCCTTTATATCACGTGCTATTTCCAGGACCCATGTCGTTCTGCACGGCTGATATATATATATATATATATATATATATATATATATATATATATATATATATATATATACATACAGACACACACACACACACACACACACACACACACACACAGAAGGATACCGGAACACATGAGGGCGCTCGGTGATACTGAACCAGCGAAGGTTAAAGCAGTTTTTATAAGCAATAATACTAATAATAACTAGCTGAGAGGTACAGAGATAGATTGGGGGACGACGGATGGGGGGGGGGGGGGGGGGGGGGGAGAAGAACGTGAGAAGTTAGAAAAAACAATGATGGAAGTATACAGAAGACAGCGACACAGAAAAAGAAAAGTCTACAAACTGAAGGACATTATTATGTGTACAACAGTCACGCATGAACATCAGACATCCACTGAGAGAGACAGAGGGAGGGAGGGGGAAGGAAGGAGAGAGGAAGAGATAGGGAGAGAGAGACATAGAGAGAGGGGGGAGGGAAGGAGAGGAAGAAGAGAGAGGGAGAGACAGACAGAGAGAGACAGAGAGAGAGAGGGGGAGGGAAGGAGAGGAAGAGAGAGGGAGAGACAGACAGAGACAGAGAGAGGATGGAAGGAGAGGGAGAGAGAGGGAGAGACAGACAGAGACAGAAAACAAGGATGAACACAAGCAAGAAGACAGAAAAAGGGGGGGGGGGGGGGACAAAGAGTGAGAAAAAGAGATGGACATGGACAGGGATTGAGACAGACAGATAGACAAACAGGCGCATCGAAAAACTTGTTGCAAAGCGTTTTAAACAGACTAGAACAGTATATAGTATCCATATAGCGTTAACAGACTAGAACAGTACACCTATCCATATAGCGTTAATCCATATAGCGTCTTCGACAAAAACAGCCAGAGGATCGAGTTAAAAACAACTGACAATGTCCCATGCAACATGTCTACTGTAAACCTGGACATTGATCAGATTCACATGTCCTAAAAGTTCAGTCTTTTCCCCTGTTGGTGATCGGTAGGTGGGAGACGGGATAGGGGGAGAAACAACAGCAAAGTATGCACTTCAGATCACCGCTTAAAGACCAACAAGGTAAAAAATCAGTTAATCACAATACATACATAAAACAAGAACAAAAACCTTTATTGCCAGGTTATGGACCTTCTGCCCGCTTGGCATCACCATCCATGAAAAACAGGTACCTCTCCACCATCCCCGGAGCCCCATCCTGCAGCTGTCTCCACAGACACAGCTCATGTGTGTGTATGTGTGTGTAGGGGGGGGGGGGGGGGGGAAGGAATAGCTCAGTTGGTAGAGCGCCGGACTCGTGATCCTGGGGGTTGCAGTGTACAGGGGATTTTTCCCTCGGAGTTGTTCTGACTCCATTCCGCACACAGTGCTTCGAATGAGACTATAAACCGAGGTTCCGTGTGTGAACGCACGCACATCTTGCACACACGTAAAATCCCATCACCAACTTTCGGAAGAGAAGGCCAGTTTGGCTGTTGGTATGGATGACACGTTACACATAGCATGCACCTTCCCCAAAGATGGAGTATGGCTGCCTTAATGGCGGGATAAAAACGGTCATACACACAAAACTCCACTGCCTGTCTATACAGGCAGTGTCCGCAGAAGAATCAGCCTGCGTACGCGTCCTCACCCCTTCAATCTCTCCTGTCTTTTCTTAAGTTCCATTCTGTACTTTTGATTTTCACCCCAAACCAAATTTGGCAACCAGATCGAAGAGATAAATGACTAATTGTTCGTCTTTTGTTTTTATTGTTTTGATATTGTTTGTCCTGCATGAAAAAAAAAAACTGTAGAACAAAACGCATTTTCTGTTTTGCAATTTGTTTACTCTTTCGTTTGAAAGCCTGGTAATTCTGTATTTGCTGTGATGTACTAAAAAGTAAAACGTGTTATCATTGGAAGTCGGGGAATTCGCTTTTTTTTTTTTTTTTGATTTTGACTGGCTGAATAAGGTATGGAAATGTCAATGTCTTCATAAAATATTACGACTGAAATAAGTTGATAATAGGTAGTAAAGCTGGAACGAAAGCATTCGAATAGCAACAGATTTCCATTTCACAAAATATGCAAGTCATCTTCAAATTGAAAATATACCTTTTATTTTACATGAACGGGCATAGCAAAAAAATCAGTTCAGAAGATTTAAATCTGGACCATGAAATGTTACAGTATTTTCGTTTCCCACGTGCAGAGGACAGTTTTGAGTCAAACTGCTTTATCCTTTACGTAAGAATACAATAGATGATAAAGGACATTTTCTATTCTCCTTGTCCTGTTTTTCTATATAAAAAAAAAAATGCATCACCACAGTTGTATGAAAATCCATATTCACTCCATACCTCTGTGCTTATGGTAAGTCAGATAAAGTCAAAATAGTCTCTTTTCTAAAGGAATTTCAACGCCGAACTATTGCTTTCACATGTAAAAGAAAAAAAAATCAAATTTACGACATAAGCTTAATTGATTGGTTTTTGGTTTTGTCCTATCGTTTTTGCAGATATGTTAATAATACATGCACCCTTCATAAGGCTTCGTTGGTTTTACTGGATAAATAATTAAGTCCAATCATTCATTTATATTCTCTCCATTTCGCCCTCCCTCTCTCTCTCCGTCTGTGTGTGTGTGTGTGTGTGTGTGTGTGTGTGTGTGTGTGTGTGTGTGTGTGTGTGTGTGTGTGTGTGTGTGTGTGTGTGCGTGCGTGCGTGCGTGCGTGCGCGCGCGCGCGCGCGCGCGCGTGCACGTGTCATAAAGCAAATTTCTTTCTCTTTGAGCGTATTTATCATATCTCACATTCATCAATATTAATGAGTAAAAAAAAACCTTTCTCTGTTTTTATCTCTGTCTTTCCCTTTGTCTGTCTGTCTGTCCGTCCTCTCTCTCTCTCTCTCTCTCTCTCTCTCTCTCTCTCTCTCTCTGCCCCCCCTTCTCTCTCTCTCTCTCTCTCTCTCTCTCTCTCTCTCTCTCTCTCTGTATCTGTCTGTCTCGTCGTAGCCTTGACTCCCTTTTGCACCCCCTATCAGAATCTAATCAACATGGCTCTCTCTGGCGGCACCACGGGAACTGAGCACCGACCTATAATATCCCAACACACAACGCACACCCCACCATTTATTATCATTATCGTCGTCGATGACTTCTCCCCTCTTCCACTTCTTTCCCCAACTCTCCTGCAACCTCCTCTCCTCCTCCTCTCTCCTTCCTCTCTTCTGTCTTTTCTTTATAATCGGAATGGTTCTATCTAGGTATTCCATTAAAAAACAACAACATTGATTTACTGTGGTTGGCCAACTTGGAATTCCCATGTCCAAAACAGACATGAATTTGGGTTACAGAACGTGTAAACGCTGTTTTACCTGTGTACATGTTAATGACCATGGACAGACGTCTACAACGCATCATGACTAGGCTTAGATTTAAAGTAGTTGGTATCTTTATGGCCTATTTTCAATATAGGTTGTAATGCACTACAAATTGTATTGGTCTATTTCGTCAAAAACATTTTGAAAAATTAAAAAAAAAAAAAAAAAAAAACCTGAACTGTCTCGTCTCGTCGACTAAACTCAAGAGCTTACAGAGCAATCCATCCCAAAATACGGCTAAACAGTCGGCTGTTTATATTTTGTATTTAGCTTTCAGAAGTGAAGCCCTTACGTAACCTCATGACTACTAATGCCAATATGCGGCTGATGACTACCAATGCCAATATGCGACTGATGACTACCAATGCCAATATGCGACTGATGACTACCAATGCCAGTGTGCGACTGATGACTACCAATGCCAATATGCGACTGATGACTACCAATGCCAATGTGCGACTGACTACCAATGCCAATGTGCGACTGGTGACTACCAATGCCAATATGTGCGACTGATGACTACCAATGCCAATGTGCGACTGGTGACTACCAATGCCAATATGCGACTGATGACTACCAATGCCAATGTGCGACTGATGACTACCAATGCCCAATATGCGACTGGTGACTACCAATGCCAATGTGCGACTGATGACTACCAATGCCATGTGCGACTCAAATGATGACGTGTTTTATGCCCGTTCTGATGGGTTCATCGAGTCTTTCAGTCGTGAGACTCTCTGCTTGCGTGAGATTTCTCTCCAGCCTGTGCGACTGCCGGACAGAAGACGGGGAAGAGAGGGTTCCAGCATTTCTGTGGCGTGCAGTGTCATTGAATGGTTCTTCTTCACAGTGTCAAAGGTCAAGGGACGACAACTCTTTCTTTCTGGTGAGCGCAAACTCCATTTCTGACGGCAATCAACTCTCGGACATCTGACCCGGTCTTCATTCTCTCTCTCTCTCTCTCTCTCTCTCTCTCTCTCTCTCTCCTCTCTCTCTCTGTTGCTCTCTCTCTCTCGCTCTCTCAATGAATAAACCATCTCTCTCTCTCCTCTCTCTCTCTCTCTCTCTCTCTCTCTCTCTCTCTCTCACACACACACACACACACACACACACACGCCTGAGTTTGACGGATGCTCATAGACCAATGGTTTTATATTCACATTTTGAAAATGTTGACTATGTTACAACGCCTTTATCTAGAGCTTTGCCTATAAACGAATAAGCTCTCTCTCTCTCTCTCTCTCTCTCTCTCTCTCCCTCTCTCTCTCAATGAATAAACCTCTCCTCTCTCTCTCTCCTCTCTCTCTCTCTCTCTCTCTCTCTCTCTCTCAGAGCTGTATTTTGACGAATGCTCATAGACCAATGGTTTTATATTCACATTTTGAAAATGTTGACTATGTTACAACGCCTTTATTTAGAGCTTTGCCTATAAACGAATAAAACCATCTCTCTCTCTCTCTCTCTCTCTCTCTCTCTCTCTCTCTCTCCTCTCTCTCTCTCTCTCAACTAAATTTGACAAATACTCAGGGAGAAATAGTGTACATTAATATTTTGAAAATGCTGATTATGTCAGAACACCTTTATTTAGAGCTTTGCCTATAAATGAATAAACCCTCTCTCTCTCTCTCTCTCTCTCTCTCTCTCAGCTGAATTTGACGATTGCTCATAGAACAATGGTTTTATATTCACATTTTGAAAATGTTGACTATGTTACAACGCCTTTATTTTGAGCTTTGCCTATAAACGAATACCCCTCCCCCCTCTCTTTCTATCTCCCTCTCTCTCTCTCTCTCTCTCTCTCTCTCTCGGTCTCCCCCTTCTCCCCTCTCTTGTGCTCCCGCTGGGGGGGGGGGGGGGGGGGGGAGCGGACCGCGGCAATAAGACGTCGGAGCACAGCTGGCATGTCCACGTGTATCTAGTGTACTGTGTTTTTAAGATACCCCAGCCCATAGTCATACAACCAGTTAGGAAAGGTATATAATAGAGGAAATGTTATAGGCCCTTTCTTAATTTTATCTTAGTGATTAGTATTACAAAGGTTCGAGGATATATATGTTTGATATATAATAGTGTTGCCTATCAATCCTAGGAAATAGTTTCTATTAACTAGTATGTTTTGTGAATATCTATAATAAAGGCTGGCGTCTCCTTACTGAGACTAAATTCATGCAAGCAAACGAGAACTATTTTCATTTCATTTCATACTGTTTCTTGTTGAAAATTCGAAAATGTGACGCTGCGAACTCTTTGTGTACAGACCTTTTGGCCTCACAATAAATGGCGCGGCGTTAAACGCGCGTCAAGCGTCTCTCTCAGCTGAAGTTGACGATTGCTTATAGAACACTGGTTTTATATTCACATTTTGAAAATGTTGACTATGTCACAACGACTTTATTTAGAGTTTTTGCCTATAAATGAATAAGCTCTCTCTCTCTCGTTCTCTCTCTCTCTCTCTCTCTCTCTCTCTCTCTCTCTCTCTGTGTGTGTGTTTATCGCAAGGTTTCATCTGTCTGCCCACTGTCTGACAGCCGTCAAACGGAGAGGGGGTAGAGGACCGCCTTGTCACACACCCTCGACTGGACAGACAGACAGACGGAACCCCTTACCCCCCCCCCCCCCCCATCTGTGTCCCTGCGCCACCCCCCCCACCCCCCCCCCCCCCATCTGTGTCCCTGCGCCAGGGCCTAAATTCTGCCGCCCGCCCCTTCCCTTGTTCCCACCCCCGTCTCCCCTCCATCACCGTCTTCCCCACCTCTCATCCGATTAGCAGGAGCTGCTTGAGACCGGAGAAGCTGAGGAGAGAAGGGCGCTGCGGGAGGGAGGTGTAGGGAGGTCGGGGAGGGGGGGGGGAGGGCAAAGGGATTAATGGTGGACACGCCCGCCGCGGGGTAGAGGAGGAGGCGCTAGAGGAGGAACGATCAAGGAGGTGACGACGATCACGAGGATCATGATCAACAACGACGACGATTGAGGTGGTGGTGAAGTGTTTTGATGTTGTTTTTGTTGTTTCTTGTTGATGATGATGATGATGATGATGATGATGATGATGATGATGACGATCTTGTGGACGATGATGATGATGATGATGATGATGATGATGATGATGATGATGATGAAGGCTGCTGAAGTGTTGGTGAGGTTGTTGATGTTGTTGATAAAGATGATGATGATGATGATGATGATGATGATGATGATGATGATGATGATGATGACGATGACGTTGATGATAATGATGACGACGAGCACCATCACCACGATGACAGTGATGATGATATTTTTTTTTTAATGAACGTGTGACAGAAAAGGAAAGAAAGGGAAGAGAGAGAGAGAGAGAGAGAGAGAGAGAGAGAGAGAGAGAGAGAGAGAGAGAGAGAGAGAGAGAGAGAGACAGACAGACAGACAGACAGACAGACAGACAGAATGTATGTGCGGCGCGCTTTCTATTTCTGTCAGTAAAGTGTTCCTAGCATTACCGGTGCTGGAAATCCAGCATTCAAAAGGTACCGTTTTGGGGAAGTTGAAAAAAAAAACAAAACAAAAACAAAAAAAAAACCCAAAAAAAAACAAAAAAACTTGAAACGTCCCAAACGCTGAGACTCGTTTGTACTGGGATGAATAATAATAATACTTCAGACAACCCGAACCGTGCAGGTTTATTTCTGACTGCCGGCCCAAACAGTACAGGCAAAGACAAGAACGACAATGTCCTGACTGCGGCTGAGTGAGACGGGCACTTTGCGACCTCCTCCCCCTCCCCCCCCCCCCCCCCCCCCCCCTCCCCCCTCTCTCATCATCACAGCCGCAGCGACTCTTTTGGACTTGAGGACGAGAGTTCCCTGAACCGGCCCGTTTTGGTACCGAACATTAAGCTTCCCACCCCACCCCACCCCCACCACCACCACCCCTCCCCACCCCCACTCCAACTCCCCCCCCCCCTCCCACCCCACCCCTACCCCCGGACCGTCCACCACCACCAGCGTCGCGTCGCTTCCTGATGATGATTGGCTGTTGTCTGCATCCGT
>JADBJO010003537.1:212500-215000 GCA_016801955.1 Conus betulinus
CACACACACACACACACACCCCGCACGTGCACATACTTTGGAATTACAGCATCGGCCTAACTGGAAGACATCCTTTTGTTTTTTTTTTCGCTGATTGACCTAACTGAGCGGTCATTTTACTGGCACCGTTGGGACGGAGGAAGGGAGGAAGGATGGGAGTTGAAGACTGACACTCACAATGTCACTGATGGGTTCATCACCAGTCTCCAAAGCTGCTGCTCCTCCTGCCAAAGCGTCGGGGACAGTCGCTGGCACCGAGTCCGAAGTTTGACGGGCTTCTCTGAGCACACGATCAGGTGACGCTGTGTCCCCGTGGCCATCTTTGTCGTCACCTCTGGGCTGTTCTGCCACACTGCCCACAACAGGGCTAGAGGGCATGACGTCTCACCCGATCCATCGGATGACCTGCCCTTGTGGTGTTGGCCGCCCGTCTGCTGTAGCCGCCGTCGGGGGGCTGTGAACCTGGACTGGACTGGTGTGTGACCGCTCCTTCGGCTGGCTCTGTCCACCCGGACAGGAAAACTTGACTCTAAACTGGTAGACCTCAGAATTATTCAGATTGAAAATGGGGACACGAACAAAATTGATAGGGTGCTCCTCGAGACGAGTAGATCACCTGTGACCAAAGCCACGTTTCTTCCCACCCTTCAACCAGTGGGGAGGGGTGGGGGGGGGGGGTTGGGGGGGGGGGGTCGACTGGACACCGTGGACAGCGGCACATTTTTTATAAGTCATGAATTGAAGATGACATGATCGAATGTTACAAGTACCTGACCGGGATCTATAGTGTAACGGGGGGACATCATCCTTCCGCGCGGCCTCCACTCACACACTCGAGGCCACAGTCTCAAATTGAAAAAAAAAAAAAAAAAAAAAAAACACCAGCCGCCGTGGCGAAGTGGTTTAGCGTCGCGGACTCCCGGCTGGGGATCGTGGGTTCGAATCACATCAGAGTCATGTGGATTTTTCTGCCCCGACCGGCTCCTACCCAGCGTTGAGTTTGCTGCGGACTCAGTTGGAAAGACTGAAACTACACAGTCGAATTTCATCCACTTAATGGGTGCGTTTCTGTGAGTGTTGCTCAAATTTCCTGACCAACACTGCAGGTGCCTGTATCTCTCGGGCCTGATTGACGCCGGGATATATTATGAAAGGAAGCGTAGAACACAGCCCTGTCATGTAGTCTCAGGCCGTAATAGAAATCCGTAGCATCATCTTAATCATCCTCATTCTCATCGATCAACATAGAAAAAAAATTGAAAAAAAAAAAAAACCTTCAGTCAAAACGGCACTCCGCCAGAACTTTGTCAGTGTCCGTGTAGTGAATGCCTGGAACTCTCTGCCTGAACAGGTGGTGTCTGCGCCCTCACTCAACGTTTTCAAGAGCAGGATCGACAAAGTACGGGCAGACTGCAAGTTTTTTCCTTGGACTCGGACTGGTTTCAAGCGCCCAGACCCGCGCGCGCCAACCTGTTAGTAGCAGAGTGTGCGGACAATGAAGAAGAAGGGACAAGCACTGACTGCAGCGACCGGCTGACAGGCGACTAACCTGACTACAGCTGTACTACTAAAGTAAAGTAAAGTATAGCAAGTAAGACAGAAGCAAGTTGTAGTGGGAACGCTGGCTCGGCACCGTCTTGCTCCGCCGGTGAACAGGTGTCAAGTCCAGCCATGTTGTTCTTTATCTAAAGAATGTTTATCTTCCTTTCTTCACTTTTCATTTTATTCATTATGACTTACCTGAACGTTCCACTTTACGAGCCAGCTGTAGCCGTCAATAGACTACCTCACAAGATACGTCCTGTGCGTTTGAAACAGACTATGAGGCATGCGTTCTTGCCAATCCTCGCTGTCTCTATGGCGCCATTGACCTGTCTTTCTCTCTGCTTTAACGACACATGCTACAGGTAACGAATCTCCCTGAACTTTCCGTTCATCACACTGCAAGGTTTTCTTCAACACGTACAAGACTCTGAAACAAATTCCGTTTTTTCTGGACAGACTATGAGGCATGCACACACACACACACACACACACACACACACACACACACACACACACACACACACACACAAACAAACGCGCACACATCCCGGCGCGCACACACACATACAAGTGTGCGCGCACACACACACACACACACACACACACACACACACACACACAAATAGTAGGTAGGCACCCAAGATTTGACCAGCGCGTTGGGCTAATGCGTAGGTCAGACATCCGCTGAGTCGTAGCCACGAGACCCTCTTCTTTAACTGTGTCTCATCTTTGTTGTTAATTCATTTATCCATCAGCTGCAAATCATGCTCAGTGTGGTCTCGAAACATAGCGGATACGGTGTAGCGTATATGGACTAGTCCGCACGCAGTGACGCCTCCTTGATGAAACTGAAACTGGATAACCTGCACAAGCGACCCATGTTCATCGTCAACACACCCGGCTAACAAACAAACGACTGAACCACCAGAAGCTCGGGACCAGTTCCTGATAACAA
>JADBJO010003537.1:220000-239238 GCA_016801955.1 Conus betulinus
GTCTTCAAAGAATCCGAAAATAGTAACACAGTTTGCGATATTTCTTTACCTAGCATGTTAACGTAGAGATGCAACTGCAAACGATTAGACAGGCTAGAATGAAGATAACTCTGAGTAACTTAAAGGTGGGTATTCAAGGAATAATTTAGAACTTTGCATCTCTTCTGTTCCAGTTGGTCTGTGTGTTGTTTGCCTCTTTAACCAATTCAAATTTTTTGTTTGCTCGTTTCTTTTCTATTTTTCTTCTTTAAATGTCTTTGACTAATCTACTATCATTGTTCAGCTATCTGTTAAGGCTTAGATGCTAAACGAAATAAAACCAATTATGTCTTATGTCTCTCTCTCTCTCTCTCTCTCTCTCTCTCTCTCTCTCTCTCTCTCTCTCTCTCTCTTGTCTTCGTTTTGTCTTTGTTGTCACTCTCAGATTTCGCCTCGATACTCTAATAGAAGCTGTTTTTTCCTGCTTGTTATTGCTGTGAGATCCAGCTGTGTTTGTCCGTCAGCCTTTCGAGATCTCTCTTATCAACAGATTATAATTATGATTATCTTAGTGTGCTCTCTCTCTCTCTCTCTCTCTCTCTCTCTCTCTCTCTCTGTGGGTGGAAAAAAAAGTATTGCTTATCTCATTACCCTTGTTAAATAAAATTTCGTTTCGTTTCGTTTCGTTTCTCCCTCCCTCCCTCCCTCCCCCTCTCTCTCTCTCTCTCTCTCTCTCTCTCTCTCTCTCTCTCTCTCTCTCTCTGTGGGTGGAAAAAAGCATGTATATTGCTTATCTCATTACCCTGGTTAAATAAAATTTCGTTTTCGTTTCGTTCCCCCCCCCCCCCCCCCTCTCTCTCTCTCTCTCTCGTAATTCTCGCTCTCCATGCCGCCCTTTGTACGCAGCCTTACCATAATTATATCCTTAGAATTATTTGATAATCAAATTGACTTTATATTCAGTACTGAATATTACAAATTTTTTTTTATATACTCTGTATTTCACTGAACACATCACGTTTTTGCTTTTACATTTCTCTTTCATTTAATTTAATTCATTATGGTGCCTGGATTTGTTGGTGGTGTCGTTGTTTTCTTTGAATTCATTTAAATGACCCCCCCTTCCCCCCTCCCCCCATTCTCTCTCTCTCTCTCTCTCTCTCTCTGTCTGTTTGTGTGTCTGTCTGTCTAGCTGGCTGGCTGGCTGGTTATCTGTCTTGTCTGGTCTTTCTGTCTGTCTCTGTCTCTCTCTGTCTGATTCTCTCTCTCTCTCTCCTCTCTCTCTTTCTCTCTCTCTCTCCTCTCTCTCTCTCTCTCTCTCTCTCTCTCTCTCTCTCTCTCTCTCTCTCTCTCTCTCTCTCTCTCTCTAGTTCTCGCTCTCCCTCCCATCCTCTGTATATAACCTTAGCATATAATTATCCTTAGAGTTGTATGCTTATCAAATTGACTTTCTATTTAGGATTTCTTTTTTTTTTTTTTAGCGCAGTCCCTGTACTGAACAAAGACAGGGTGAAGAAAGCATCATGTGTTTATCCAGTATCCTCCAAATGGAAAAAAAAATTGTCTTGTCTTGTCTTGCTTCTCTCTGTTGTCTGTGTGCTTGTCTGTCTGTCTTATAGTCTGTCTGTAGCTCTCTCTCTCTCCCTCCCTTTCTTCCCCCCCCCCCCCCCGCCCTCTCTCTCTCTCTGCCTCTCTCTCTCTCTCTCTCTCTCTCTCTCTCTCAATATCTGTGAAGCCAGATTCCCGATCTAAATTCATCCACGCCCCTATCTCTTTTTTCCTCTCAATTCAAAGCCATTTGTCCTTTGAATGATGGTCTTTTCAGCGACAGCTATATTAGATTTACAGCCTAGGAATTAATCGCGAAAAGACACGGGCGCACATCTGTGTGCAAGCATGCGTGAGTGGTGCATGTGCGCACACGTCTGTGTACATGTGCACACTCGAGTATGCCGTGTGTGTGTGTGTGTGTGTGTGTGTGTGTGTGTGTGTGCGTGCGTGCGTGCGTGCGTGTGTGTGTGTGTGTGTGTGTGTGTGTGTGCGTGCGTGCGTGCGTGCGCGCGCGCGCGCGCGCGCGCGCGCGCCTGCGTGGCACGCATTTGGCCATATCTGATTATGCATGTGTGCGGGTGTGCGTTTGTGAGCGTGCTTTCGCTCATTGAGTCTGCGTACGTGCGTACACGTGCGCCTATGTATTTGATGTGGGGGTGTATTTATGTTTGTGTGCATTGCGGTAACCAGTCACAAGGTTATGCCTGGGTGTTTAAAAAAAAAAAAGGGGGGGGGGGGGGGGGATGCAGGTTCAGCACAACGTCCTAAAACCTTTGCAAAAATCAATTCCATTTGATGATAAAGAATAATCTTCACCCCTCTCCTCCCCTCCCTACCCCCCCCCCCCCCCCCCCCCCCCCCGCCAATGCCCTAAGGGATGATTTTTTTCCTGAAACAGAAGAAGATCAACAGGGAAAAAAAAGTCACGAAAAAAGAATATCATAAAATGAAATATGATAGACTTCTTGTTGTTAAGAATTCATATAAGAAAAATGAAAGGAACTGAAAAAAAAAGTATGTCTATGCATACGTCCTCCCCCTGCCCACCCACCATCCCCACCCTACAGATACCACACACTTCCCCCCTACCACCTTTCTTCGCAGAAAATAACATTAGAACAACAAACAACTACGTCATGAAACAACATCACCAACAAAAAATAAAAGGATCCGTTCTTTAAGACAAACAAAAACCAATCTAAACTCAACGAAATAAAGTGTTAATTTTTTTTTGAAAACTTAAAAAGACTATGCACAAACGAGAGAAGAAAAAAAAAAATTGAATTAAACACAAAAAGCACGGAACAAAGCTGTTGAAAATAAAATACAGCCTAAAAACTTTGTTTTCAAAAAAAAAAATTTTTTTTTGAAAAAAATCCCTGCAAACGTTGATCGGGGAAAGTTCTATCCCCGGGGAGGCTAGGGAAAAGGGGAATGGAAGGGTGGGGAGGAAGGAGACGGAGGGATTGGGACAAGGGTAATCAAGAAGTTGTGTGTGTGTGTGAGAGAGAGAGAGAGAGAGAGAGAGAGAGAGAGAGAGAGAGAGAGGAATCGGGGGGGAGGGTAGGAGGAGGGGAGAGAAGTGAGATGAAAGAGTGAGGAAGAGCGGGACAGAAGGAGGGGGGGAGGGGGGAGGAGGCGGCGGATGGAGGGGATGAGAAGAGGAGGGGATGAAGGATGGAGGGCCAGGGGGAGGGAGGGGAGATGGAGTGGCAGGAAGTGAATGGAAGGGCTGCAGGTGGGTGGGGGAAACGGAGGAGTGGGGAGGGGGTGGAGGAAGGTAATGGAAGAGGTTGTGGAGTGGAGCAGCGAGGTGCAACGAGGAGGGGGGGGGGGGGGGGAGGGGGGGGGGATAGGGTGTGAAGGAGATAGGTAGGTGGAGGGGGTGGACGGGAGGGGTGGGGAGAGGCGGAGGGAGTAGGATGGTGGTGATGATGGTAAGTGAGTGGGTGGTGTGGTGACGGTAGGTGAGTGGGGGGTGGTGACGGTAGGTGAGTGGGGGGGTGGTGTGACGGTAGGTGAGTGGGTGGTGGTGACGGTAGGTGAGTGGGGGGGGTGACGGTAGGTGAGTGGGGGGGGGTGGTGACGGTAGGTGAGTGGGGGGTGGTGACGGTAGGTGAGTGGGTGGTGGTGACGGTAGGTGAGTGGGTGGTGGTGACGGTAGGTGAGTGGGGGGGGGTGACGGTAGGTGAGTGGGGGGGGGGGGGTGACGGTAGGTGAGTGTGGGGGGGTGGTGACGGTAGGTGAGTGGGTGGTGGTGACGGTAGGTGAGTGGGGGTGGTGACGGTAGGTGAGTGGGGGTGGGGTGGTGGTAGGTGGTGAGTGGGGGGGGGTGACGGTAGGTGAGTGGGGGGGGGGTGTGACGGTAGGTGAGTGGGGGGTGGTGGTGGTGGTGACGGTAGGTGAGTGGGTGGTGGTGACGGTAGGTGAGTGGGGGGGGGTGACGGTAGGTGAGTGGGTGGTGGTGACGGTAGGTGAGTGGGGGGTGGTGACGGTAGGTGAGTGGGTGGTGGTGACGGTAAGTGAGTGGGTGGTGGTGACGGTAGGTGAGTAGGGGGGTGACGGTAGGTGAGTGGGGGGTGGGGTGACGGTAGGTGAGTGGGGGGGGGTGACGGTAAGTGAGTGGGTGGTGGTGACGGTAGGTGAGGTAAGGTGGGGGGGGGGTGACGGTAGGTGAGTGGGTGGTGGTGACGGTAAGTGAGGTGGGGTGGTGGTGACGGTAGGTGAGTGGGGGGTGGGTGACGGTAGGTGAGTGGGGGTGGGTGACGGTAGGTGAGTGGGGGGTGGGGGTGACGGTAGGTGAGTGGGGTGGTGGTGACGGTAGGTGAGTGGGGGTGGTGACGGTAGGTGAGTGGGGGGGGTGACGGTAGTGAGTGGGGGGTGGGTGACGGTAGGTGAGTGGGGGGGGGGGGGGGGACGGTAGGTGAGTGGGGGGTGGTGACGGTAGGTGAGTGGAGGGTGGTGGTGACGGTAGGTGAGTGGGGGGGGTGGTGACGGTAGGTGAGTGGGGGTGGTGGTGACGGTAGGTGAGTGGGGGTGGTGGGGTGACGGTAGGTGAGTGGGTGGTGGTGACGGTAGGTGAGTGGGGGTGGTGACGGTAGGTGAGTGGGGGGGTGACGGTAAGTGAGTGGGGGGTGGGTGGTGAGGTGGGTAGGTGTGGTGGGGGGGGGGGGGACGGTAGGTGAGTGGGGGGGGGTGGTGACGGTAGGTGAGTGGAGGGTGGTGGTGACGGTAGGTGAGGTGGTGGGGGTGGGTGACGGTAGGTGAGTGGGGGGTGGTGGTGGTGACGTAGGTGAGTGGGGGGTGGGTGACGGTAGGTGAGTGGGGGGTGGTGGTGGTGATGGTAGGTGAGTAGGTGGTGGTGACGGTAGGTGAGTGTGGGGGTGGTGGTGACGGTAGGTGAGTGTGGGGGTGGTGATGGTAGGTGAGTGGGTGGGTGGTGACGGTAGGTGAGTGTGGGGGTGGTGGTGACGGTAGGTGAGTGGGGGGGGGGGTGACGGTAGTGAGTGGAGGGAGGGTGACGGTAGGTGAGTGTAGGGTGTGAGTGGTGAGTGGGGGGTGGTGACGGTAGGTGAGTGGGGGGTGGTGACGGTAGGTGAGTGGGGGGTGGTGATGGTAGGTGAGTGGGGGTGGTGAGTGGGATGGTGAGGTAGGTAGTGGGGGGTGGTGACGGTAGGTGAGTGGGGGTGGTGGACGGTAGGTGAGTGGGGGGGGGACGGTAGGTGAGTGGGGGGTGGTGACGGTAGGTGAGTGGGTGGTGGTGACGGTAGGTGAGTGGAGGGTGGTGACGGTAGGTGAGTGGAGGGTGGTGGTGACGGTAGGTGAGTGGAGGGTGGTGACGGTAGGTGAGTGGAGGGTGGTGACGGTAGGTGAGTGGAGTGGGGGGGTGGTGACGGTAGGTGAGTGGAGGGTGGGGTGGTGACGGTAGGTGAGTGGAGGGTGGTGGTGACGGTAGGTGAGTGGGGGGTGGTGACGGTAGGTGAGTGGAGGGTGGTGGTGACGGTAGGTGAGTGGGGGGGTGGTGACGGTAGGTGAGTGGAGGGTGGTGGTGACGGTAGGTGAGTGGAGGGGGGTGGTGACGGTAGGTGAGTGTGGGGGTGGTGACGGTAGGTGAGTGGGGGGTGGTGACGGTAGGTGAGTGGAGGGGGTGGTGACGGTAGGTGAGTGTGGGGGGGTGGTGACGGTAGGTGAGTGGAGGGTGGTGACGGTAGGTGAGTGGGGGGTGGTGACGGTAGGTGAGTGGAGGGTGGTGGTGACGGTACGGTAGGTGAGTGGGGTGGTGGTGACGGTAGGTGAGTGGGGGGGTGGTGACGGTAGGTGAGTGGGGGGGTGGTGACGGTAGGTGAGTGGAGGGTGGTGTGACGGTAGGTGAGTGGGGGGGGTGTTCACGGTAGGTGAATGGGTGTGATTGTGATGGTAGACTAGTTAGTGGTGGTGATCGTAGGTGAGTAGGTGATGGTAATGGTAGAGTGGATGGTGTTGATGGTAGTTGAGAGGGTGGTGGCGCTGTGGGTGGTAGTGATGAGGTAGGTGAATGGGTAGTAGTGATGGTAGGTGAGTGGGTGGTGGTGATGGTAGAGTGGGTGGTGGTAGTGCGCTGTGGTTGGTAGTGATGGTAGGTGAATGGTGGTGGTGATAATATGTGAGTGGGTGGGTTTTGATGGTAGAGTGGGGTGGCGGTGACGCAAGGTGAGTGGGGGTGGTCAGAGGTGGGAATGGTGGTCGGATGGTGCAGATGGGTGAACAGGTGTGGGTTGGGTGGATGAGTAAGTGATGGTCACTACGGAAGGTGGGTGTAATAATGAGCATGTGGTGGTGATGGTACGTGAGTGGCGATAGCTGGTAAGGCGGCTGTGACAATGGCTGGTTGGATTGTAACAACAGGTGGGTGCGGTGGTGATAGCTGACTGGAGGGGTGGATGGGTATTATAGTCATGGGGACGACGTATGGGTTTGCGGGTCTTGGTTGTGGTGGGTGGTGTGGTTGTGAATAAGTGGTGGTGACTTTTTCTGGTAAGGAAGTCAGGACGGTGTTTGGTAGTGGTTTCTGATGGGGAAAAAGTTCAGTGGCTGAGTGATGGTGGTAGTGGTGGTTCGATGGATAGTGGCGGCTCTTAACGTGGTGTAGTGAATGTCATGGTCATGGTCAAATGACAGAGGGGTAGCTAGAACTCATTCGCCAAATGTTTGCATAGTTTTTTAGCTGCCAGTATGAAGTGCCCACCCACTCTACCAATATCTCTGGCTCTCACTTCCTCTCACTCTCTCTCCCCTCTCTATCTCTCTCTTCTCTCTCACACACACACACACAACACACACACACACCACCACAAACACACACACACACACACACACGCACACACACACACCACACACGCACGCACGCACTCACTCTCTCTCTCTTTCGCACACACTCTTTTTCCTTATTTTCTTCTTGCTCTCCTCTCTTTCAGTCTCTATCTTACTGTCTGCCCCTCTTCTTGCTACCTTCCTCTCCGAATGGCAAAGGGAAAGAAAGGGAGGTGGGGTAGGTCTCTCCGTGCGTCTTCACATATGGACATGGTCTAACTGCTCACGTTCTTGTTTCTGTTTGACGTTCACCATACTCAAACCCCCGTGAGTGCACTCTTCACACCATTTTCTTCTCGCTCACGTTCTTGTTTCTGGTCGTCTTAGCAACCCATTTTCCTCTTACAGGCTGATCGAAGGACCACACGGAGAAATCCTAATCGTCACGTAGTCTCTTCCTTCATGCTGACTGGCTGTTTCCAAGTTTCAGCGTACATGGGAGTATCATCACGACAGCCGTCACGCCAGGGCGGGCCGAAACAACGTTATGTCAGTAAAAGAGTTTGGCCCGATAGAAGGCCGACATCATCCACGTGATACAAAACTTCATGGGCAAAGGATCGACAGATTTTCTGTAATCTGCAGAGTCAGTGTCAATGCCAGGCCCCCCCCCCCCCCGAAACCCAAGAGGATGTACTGCCATCAGGCGGGCCCTGGTGTACACGGTAACAGGGAGGGAAGTGGAGTTTTAATGTCTGAATCTGCCGGAAACACGCCAGCTCAACGAAAGGAACAAGCTCAAGATAAACCCGTTTCCCCGACACCTTCACAGATAAACATCAGACTCCCGCAGGAAAAAAGAAGCTCGAGAAGAATGTGTGTTAACGAGGCGTCATAGAACATTCCCGTAGCTAGAGAGATAGAGAGAGACCGCGGAGAGAGAGTAGAGAGGAGAGAGAGAGAGAGAGAGGAAGAGAAAGACTGACCCATCAAACATGCTAGACACAATTGCACTCTCTTGCTCAGTGCAGAAAAAAACGTTGCCAGAGAAGGTGGAAGGTGATACTGAAAAATGGATAAGTTATCTAATCAATGAGAGAGAGAGAGCGAGGAGAGAGGAGAGAGAGAGAGAGAGAGAGAGACAGACAGACAGACGGATCAGACAGAGGATAAACTGAGATTTAAACACGGTGTCTAGATGTCTTTACAGACAGACAGGGAATGAAACCGATACAAAAATCGTTGTGTGTGTGGGTGTGGGGGGCGTGTGTGTGTGTGTGTGGTGTGTGTGTGTGTGTGTGTGGTGTGGTGTGGGTGTGGTGTGAGGCCGCACGTAACATTATACACCCAACAGACGACGCGGAGGAGAGAGCGGAGAGGGTGTGAGAGATGAGGAGAGAGAGAGAGAGAGCCGCGGCGAGAGAGAGAGAGCCAACGAAGATTGAAGGCAAGTTTATTGCTAGTAAGCTGTACGGCCCATTAGCCAATCGACGGTGTACATTGGCAAAACGCGACACGATATCATTGACACGGAAAACCACAGCAATTTTTTTTTTTTTCACGTTATATGACGAAGTCGTGAACGACAAAGTGGGTCCCTGATGTGTGTGCACAATGCGGTCAGTGGAGGGTAGTCATCCCAGCTAGAACTGAATCAGGCCCAGGACAGGGTGCAGCCGCCGTAGAGCACGTGCTTGATTTGCTGCGGCGCGTTGGTGTGTTGTGGGCACGTTCTTCCTTTCCCGCAGGCTGGCTAATTTGACACGTGTCCGATTACATTTTTCCTGCGTTCCTGCTCCATGTAACAAACACCTGTCGTCTTCATGACACCTATCAAAATAACACCACTATCATCATCCGACCGACTCGCACAGCAAGACACCACACCATCTGTCCTGATAAGCACGGATTTTCGAGTGCTAAGTTTCGGTTCTTGTCTCTCAACCGTCTCAGTCCAAAGAGGCAACATAGTAATTTCGACCACTCCCGTGTCAAACCCTGCCACTGTTCTGTCTGTTGGACGCTTAAGGCCTTGTCGATGACAGAGCTGCATTTTCCTGGACTAATAACATTCCCACCCAGACTGACATGGGTGCGAAGGCAGAAGATCGTCCTTGCAAACATCCGACGTGCCAGATTCGCTGTCGAGTGTGCAGCTTGATGTGGTGTTCAGGTAACACCCAGCGTAGTGCACTGCCTGCAAACAAGCACAACCGTGACCTTCTGTTGTTTGTTTGTTGTACGTGGAGCCAACGAAGAGACCATTCTAGTCATCCTGGGATCGGGGGGTGAGTGCGTAGATGGCTGGGTCAGGGCCTCATCTACGCCGCGAAAGACCTATCAAACAGTACGGACAGGGAATGGTGGCAGTCAGTTGGAGATCTGTTGACACTGTTCTTCCTGATCATCCTTGCGCTGCTTCACTGCAGCAATTCTGTTACTTTCAACAGGTTTTCTGCACCTTTGCGGCGGAAACTGATCGGCCACCCGTCTCTGTCCTGGGCAGTCTGCTCCCATTTTGTTGTGTGCTCGATGTTGAAAGGCCTTCAGGGAGGATTTGAGGCTGTCTTTGAAAACGCTTCCACCGGCCTCCATGAGAGCGTTATCTTGGCAGTCGATGGTCTGGCATGCGAACTACGTGACCTGCCCGCGAAGCTGTGACTGCATCAGGATGGTGAAGATGTAGGCAGGCCAGCACAACAGTGATTGGACTTCAGCGTCCGGGCATTTGTCTGGCACTAAGCCATGAATTCAATTCATGTTTGAAAAAACGCCAGCAGTTCTTTCGTTTCCCCAGCGTTTATTACACTTTAGCATCAAACCTGTCGCGTCGTTCTTTTGCCGCCACTGTGTGTTTCTATCCGTCGACCTGGCTGGGGGTTTTTTTCGGTAATATTGAACTAGCGTTCCTCGGTTCGGAAGGATCCGCATGGGGGTTGTCACAGGGCCGCGGGGCGCCAGTCGTCGGCGACGACGGTGCTGTGCCTTCACCTATCTTTTCGCTGCCACCGAGTTTGTAGTCAGGCAGGGCGTTCAGGGTGTCTCGCAGGCTGGAAGTCCCCGTACCTGGCCAGCCCCCGGCAGCCGCCACTCGTTTTCGCCCCGGCACCCCTGGCGTCCATCGTTTCGTGTCCCAACACCCGTGACCCCGAAGAGCGATGAGAGAGAGAGAGAGAGATGAGAGCGGTTGGCGGAGCTGAGAAAGATCTTTTCCCGCGTGGAGTAGGTGCTTCATGGCGGATCCACACCCGGTCATACAACCCCCCTCATTTGCTGTCTCCCGGCCGTGTCCGCGGCGTCTCAGCCTGCGTACGCAGAGAGCGAGAGAGAGAGAGGTGCGCGGCGCGCGAGCGCGGCGAGCGCGAGACCGCCCGCCGCCGACAGCCAGCCGAACAGACCGACCCAGGCATCCCGTTGTCGGGTCTATCGCAGCGTACGCACTGCAGAGGACGGAAAAACACAGGCACGATTTCCGCGCTCCAACCCACAGCTCCGCCCGATGCCCTTTCCGCCCCCCGCCCCCCGCCCCAGCTCGGGGCCACGATCTGTCCCATGTCGTGTCTGGTCCGCTAGCGCTGAGACCATTGGTTCCACCCCCCCTGGTCATTATCCGCCCCGCCTCTCCGGGGCAGTAGGAAGTGTTGAGACGGTCCCCGGCGAAGAGGGGGGGGGGGGGGGGTAGTCCCTTCCCGCCTGCCGAAAACCCAGCATTTCCCCTGTTCCGTTGCTTGCCTCTCCGTGTGGGTTGTGGGGCCGGCGGGCCGACGCCAGGGCCCAGGGGGAGGAGGTGGGGGGCGTGCCTGAGGGTGAGATGCGGCCAAGAGGGAGAGTGGCGGGGGACGCGACAGAGGTGGGCCCGAGCCCCCATCGGAGACCAGACATTCCCTTGTAGGGAGCGGCGCCAAGCAAGGACCCCCCCCCCACCCCCAGCCCAGCGCGCGTGTTCCCTTTTCAAGGGGCACGAGAGGGGGAACTTTGTGACGGCCGTCATAGCCTATGCCGCGGTGCACGCTATTTTCTTCTCGCTGTTATCCTGTGTCTTTTTCCCCGGGTCTGGTAGTGCTCATTGATCTTGTCTTACAAACCGTTGGCAAGTGAACTGTCCGCGATTGTCAGTATTGTTTTTGCATGATTGATACTGGCTATTGGCGAACTACTCCAGATTAGCTTAGCATGTTCACCCGGCTTCGTCCACTTGTGCCGTGCCGAAAGTCGGAGAATGTGTGCGCGTCTGCCCGAATTACAGTGCGTACGGTCGGCGCGCTTTCATTGATATGCGAATATTTCGATAAGAATAATGAGTAGGTACGAGATATTCTTTATTATCATACAAAAGCTTAATGAGAGTTGTGCGACTGAGAGAGAGACCAGCGAGGAGCGAGAGAGAGAGATGTGTGGGAGTCTGTCTAGCCGGTGACTCTTATTGAGTTGTCTCGTCGGAGAAGGTGAATTAGTAAAGATTCGCTGATGCATGTACGATTGGTTCCTGTACGAATTATTGATGAAGGTCCCGGGATGTTTTGTTCTCCTTTCCCGTTTGTCAAAATAAAGGCCTCTCGTTTCATACGTGGTGTATTTGTCGTTGCAAGTGACCCTAACAGTCAAACGAACAGAGAACACACAGCGAGAGAGAGAGAGGGAACGAGCGCAGAGAGAGAGAGGATTGTTGGGGCGTTAGTCTAGAAGTGTTCGATTTCATTTGAGTTTGCGTGTCGCCGCGCAAATGATTGTAGATATTCGTGATGATGCGCTTGAGTCCGTTACGACTGACTTGAATGAGGTCAGTGGATTGTTTTGGTGTTCAACGTTTGTAAATAACAGGATCTTGTTCATAGTCTGTGTTTTGTCGTCTGAAGTCGCACATACAAGGATACACGCATATTAAAGCTCTATGCTGGTACTTGCGTCCTGTGCTGAGGCGAGAGCCTTAGCAGGGTACAGAGAGAGAGAGAGAGATGAGGGGGGGGGGTTAGGGTAGGGATCGATGCTCACAGTCAGTTTATATTCATGATAATTCATCGAGCCTGTTCTTTACGTTGTTTCTTGTGACGTGCTATAGATGGAGGAATCATAGATGGCGGGTCTAACTCTCGACGATGCGGCATGTATGGACCGCAGTAAAAACGGGTTCAACACCACGAGAGAGAGCGAGAGCTGAATAGCGATGAGTAGGAGAGGAGAAAGAACGGGGAAAGCAATCAGCGGATTGAAACGCCAAATACAAACTAGTCGGAACAATAGAGCGGTGCTCAAATGCAAGTTACCGAGTAGATCACTGCAAATGAGAGGAGCGGGGAGGCGGAGAGTAGGAGGAGAGAGAGAACAGAGGAGGAGAAGAGCAGAGGCGGAGACGAAGAACGGACATCAAAAGGTGTAAGAAGGGGAGGAAAAGTCAGGAACAGACAAGACGGCAAGAGAAGCAAGGAAAGGAAGAGGTGTGGGCGCCCAGACGCGAAAAGAGATACGAAGCGGAGCACGTATCTTTTTAGTCCACCCTTATGGTTGTGATTTTTTATCTTCTACTGTGTTTACGTTTTTATATAAGATGCAATGCTTATGAGTGTGAACACATGTTTCTAATAGGTATAGACTCAGTAGAGCTGTAGAAAGACAGAAACCATTACCCTCAATTCCAACCACCATCTCCGTCTCTTCAGGTCTTATCATACACTCTCCCTATCTCTCTCTCCAATAACCTTGTCTCCCCTTCAATACATTCATGTTCTATATTGGTTTTCCTTCATATCGCCACCGTCATTCTTATCGTTTGTAATCAAATACCCACGAAACTACCAAGTGAAAATTCCATTTTCCGTAAGACTTGACTGTATGTAATATCATGTTGTGTATGATCCCGTGATTGGTTGGGATCTCAGTAATGGTTATGTTCCGGCAACTCTTACAACAAAAGCCATTTAGTAGGATGGGAGTGAGTGCGAGGTGGATTAAGATAAGTGAGTGGAGATGTGACAAGGTGTGTTTTAAGAGACGTTAGAATTGTTTTTGAAATTGTGGTGTGGGCGTTATCTAGTGGAGTGTGTAGTTAGTTGTGAGGTAGTTACGGTGAATCTTTCTAAGTACAACTCTATTGCGTTTCAATTCATATTTCACATTAGATGGAGTGTCTATCGATGCCCTCTGTAGCCTATTAGTTGCGTCTGTCTTAGACCATATAGTGTGTTCCGACAGAACAGCTAATGAATCTGCAAAACGTATATATCGTTTATATATATATTGGTTCTTTATAATATATGCCAAAAATATCATTGTCAATGTTGATCATGCTCCCATTTCGATTATGACTTCTCTTGCTAACTTCATTTATAAACAAAGGAACGTACGGCACTTGTAAATTCCCTTGTTTTGACCCCTCGGGTTTAGTCTTATATGCTGTCTGGTCAATTCTTTGCACCAGAAGGGAATTGCTAGCTCGGACAGGAGCTACATGCGGCATGCTATGAAATAAACAGCAAGAGGTTTCCGTAATACCATTTTTCCAGAATGAGGTCACAGTCGTTCCTTATATGCAGTCAAAGATTTCGCAAGTCAAAAAAGGCAACATAGAGCTTACGGTTAAAGCAAATACTGTTTTTGTATTATTAAAGCTAATAATGTGCAACACACGACATCACGGTAGAGTTCTCCCCTTTTAACAACCCCGCTTGACGCCGTCATCCGACACCCCGTCCACAGCCACAGCCCGGTCGGCCCGCCGCAGCCCCGGCACCGGCGGCATCCACAGGGAAGCAGTCAATGTCAAGTCGTCAAGAGAGCAACCCCACGGAGGAGACACTGCACCGCGATACCGGTGACCCGGACGGAACCAAACCAAGGCCACAGACGTGGAGAGGACATCGAAAATGAGGTCACCATGAGAGCAGGGCATGAAGGGCCACAGAATTTGAGACTTTTTTTTTTATGCTGATCGATGAGAATGAGGATGATTAAGATGATGCTACGGATTTCCATTTCGGTCTGAGACTACATGACAGGGCTGTACTCTACGCTTCCTTTCATAATATATCCCGGCGTCAACCAGGCCCGAGAGATACAGACACCTGCAGTGTGGTCAGGAAATTTGAGCACACTCTCAGAAACGCATCCATTAAGTGGATGAACTGTGTGGTCCCAGTCTTCCCAACTGAGTCCGCAGCAAACTCAACTCTGGGTAGGAGCCGGTCGGGGCAGAAAAACCCACATGACTTCTGATGGGATTCGAACCCACGACCTCACAGCCGGGAGTCCGGACCCAGCCTTCGTTTGCCGAAACTGTGTTTAGCAATCCTTTTGCTTTCCATTTCCCTTAGTTGCAGTCTCTGTTATTATAACAGTCATTTGTTCAGTCAGGATTGTTCAACTGAATTGTTTTTCCATGCGAGAAAAAGAGTAAGCTTTTGATACGTTTAATAAATATATTCAAAACTTTCATTGCAGTCACAATTAATCCATATCAACAGCACTGTCAAGAGTTCAAGACAACATCTTCATCCGAATGCATTGCATTAACGTATGTATGTTCAAAATAGGGATTCCCACAGACCTTTCTAATAACCTCACGTTCTTGTCCAATGGTCAAAGGACACACAGGGTTTAGATCAGCAATTCAAAATGAAGCGCGACGGGTAAATGATTTCAGATTCCAATCGTTCTGATACAAAATAAACAGGCAAGATGATCAAGATTAAAACAAATGAAAATAATTCTGAGGTAGAAAATTAGTCATTTGCACTACACCTGACTATGAGTATAATATGTGTAGAGCCATCGAGGAGAGAGAGAGAGAGAGAGAGAGAGAGAGAGAGAGAGAGAGAGAGGGCGTCATTGTGATTTTGAAATCAATATTTATGTAAAGAAGATACGAATGACAAAAGCTCTTTACCTCCGGCAATATGAATTCAAACGAAATCTCAGATGAAGACATAGGGGGAAAAAAAAAGCAAAAATGCTGCCCATTCCGGGGAGCAAATTCTATGATATGGAGACAGGGCAGTGGAGTATGAAAAATAAGATAAAGGGTATAAAGAGAGATCTCTTTCATTTAATACGAAGACAGGGGGAAGAGGGAGACATCCACAAACACACAGACAGTAGACAAGACAGGCAGACAGATAGGAGACAGAGGGGGGGGGGGGGGGGGGGGGGGGGAGAGGTGGGGTGTGTGGGAGGGGACAGATACTGAGAGGGAGAGGGGTGAGCGACAGATAGACAGATACTGAGGAGAGGGCAGAGCGACAGACAGCAGGCAGGAGGCAGGCAGCAGGGATAGAGGATGGAGGATGAGAGAACAGAGAGAGAGACAGACACTAGAGAGAGAGAGAGACAGACAGACAGACAGACAGAGCAGGCAGGCAGGCAGGCGGCACAGACAGGAGATAGAGGAGGAGGGATGAGAGATGGAGAGAGAGAGACTGAGACAGGCAGGCAGGCAGGCAGGCAGGCAGGTAGACTGACACCAAAGAAAACACACAAAAAGACACACAAGGCCGAAAAAAAGCCCGAAAGAACTGGCGCCGCGAGTTCACAGCGCGAATATCGCTCCCCCAAATAACCCCAACCTGCCATGGAGGGACATCATCTGCCGGCGGCTGCTCCGAGCAGGACCGGACAGGAAAGGACGTGGACATAATACACCTAGATAAATGCCGTCTAGTCAGGCGAAGCCGACATCGGCACAAATGAAACGTACCGATCTCTTTCCAAACTGCCGCAGATCGTAATCGCCTTCCCAAGGATAGCATCGCAGACGAAAGCTACCCTCCAGAGAGGAAAACTTGGGATCAATATAATCATTGCTGGCAAAACAGACCTGCTTTAAAGTGCGACTGTGCTTCACAGGATGAGTCACAAGTCACATTCGGTTAGTTCGGTACGGGCAAACAAAATGCAACTTAAAACTCAAAAAGGTGTGTTGTTAGTGAGGTGAGTGAGTGAGTGTGTGTGTGTGTGTGTGTGTGTGTGTGTGTGTGTGTGTGTGTGAGAGAGAGAGGAGAGAGAGAGAGAGAGAGAGAGAGAGAGAGAAAGAGAGTGTGTGTGCATGTGTGTGTGTGTGTGTGTGTGTGTGTGTGGCGCGCGCGCGCACGTGTGTGTGCATGTGTGTGTGTGTGTTGTGTGTGTGTGTGTGTGTGTATACAGATAGATACATCCATATATGTACAGAATATATATATATTATATAATATATATATATATAATATATAGATGTGCATCTCTCTCACACGCTATATATATATACTATATATATATATATATATATATGGTGTGTGTGTGGTGTGGTGTATCTATTGTACCACACACACCACACCGCGACCCCCCACACCCACCACACACACAACACACCCACACGTTGTGTGTGTGTTTTGTGTGTGTGTGTGTGTGTGGTGTGTGTGTGTGTGTGTGTGCGCGCGCGCGCGTGTGTGTGTGTGTGTGTAACTGGACAGGACATATGGAAAGGACGTTAGTGAAGAGTGAGCTGAATGCGAAATTCGTGGGAGCATCGTACGCGCACGTCGCCAACAGATTCAACGACGTTTCACTGAAGTCTGTGTGAACCCTTTACCTTTTACCTTTCACTGAAGTCTGTGTGAACCCCTTTACCTTTCACTGAAGTCGGTCCGTCCCTTACTCTCACTGAAATCTATGTAAACCCATTAGCTCTCTTACAGATGTCTATGTAAATCCCCTACCTCTCTTACAGATGTCTATGTAAATCCCTTACCTCCCACAGATGTCTATTGTAAAATCCTTACCTCTCACAGAGGCCCTTGTCAACCCCTATATCTCACTAAGTCTCTGTAAACCCCTTATCTCTCTCAGTCTCTTGTCAACCCCTAACATCTATGAAGTCCTGTAAACCCAATTATCTCTCTCAAGTCTGTGTTAAACCCTTACCTCTCACTGAATTCTCTGTAAACCCCTTATCTCTCTCAAGTCTGTCAACCCCTAACATCTCACTGAAGGCTCTGTAAACCCTTATCTCTCTCAAGTCTGTGTTGAAACCCCCCCCTAACATCTCACTGAAGTCTCTGTAAACCCCTTATCTCTCTCAAGTCTGTGCTAAACCCTTACGCTCTCACTGAAGTCTCTGTAAACCCCTTATCTCTCTCAAGTCTGTGTAAACCCTAAACATCTCACTGAAGTCTCTGTAAACCCTGTATCTCTCTCAAGTCCTCCCGTCACCCCTAACATCTGTCTCACTGAAGTCTCTGTAAAACCCTTATCTCTCTCAAGTCTGTGTTTAAACCCTTACCTCTCACTGAAGTCTGTGTGAACCCCTTAACTCTCACTGAAATCTGTGTCAGTCCCTTATCGCTGACTGAGATCTTACGTTCAAACCCAAGTGGATCCATGACAGTTTTTATAGAAAAAATTATCTGTCCTAAGTTGACTGGGAAAGCGGGCATGATCGATTGCTGTATTGGTGTTGACGTGAGTGACAGGACCAGTCACACATATGTATCATTGTGAAACGTAAACTGCCTACTTCTGCAAATGCTGTCACATACAGATGAAGGTGTGAACTCTAAGTAGGCGAGAATTAAGCTAGTAATCATGATAGATCGTTGCCCCATAGATCAAAACTCCCACCGTAAACTGCTGTGCAAAACGATGTTTTAACAAACAGAAGTTATATTTCCCTTTCTTTTTAGATTGGAAAAAAGCTTTTCGATTTGATTTCTAAGAAGCTCCTTATGGCCTCATTGGTGGAATGCGTAGATGCATTAAGAGTATGTATAAACATATAAAGCCTGTGATAACAAAAGCGGATTTTTTTTCAGTGTTTGTGGAATTGACATGTTGAAGCAAACAAAAGTTTGTGTAAGTCCACTTCTTCTTCTTCTTCTTCTTCTTCTTTCCATCCATTCATCATTCGTTACTCATTCATTCATTGTGAGCTTGATTTTAATATTACTGAAAATGCTTGCCATGGGGATTTCTTGATCTACCTTAACCCTTCAAAACTACTCTTTTGCCTTAAGATGACCGTTAAAAAAGTTTGTATGACGCTGCAAAAAGACTGGTTGAAAAAAGTTTGTATGAAAGCTGCAAGAAGACTGGAGTTAAAAGCGAGCATGGAGATAAACTGATAGTGTTGGTTTTTGTTTGGGAGAGGATACCCAGCAGAGACGAACAACGGGTGGAAGGAAACAAAAAGTGTATGATTTACTGGCCGGATTGGAACACTCTTTCAGCCGAATCAGCTTTGTGCTGTCCGTATATAAAGATCCAGGGGGACAGAGGACATGAAGCTTTTCAGTTCTGCTTCAAGTTACGAATAGCTCGCTGTTGTCGTTTTAAGTATTGAAAGACGTATTAGATACTCACTCTATCAATTTTGCAATGTGATGCTAAAACATAGACGTTAGTGGTGATTCAATCCAAAAAGCAACTCGTGGTTTCCATGTGAAACGTTAAGCACGTTGATATCGTGCGATTTGATTTATGATGATTGGGGACGACGCATCAGCTTCTCGATCTGAACGCTGACAAGGCAGGGAAATTCACAGGTAAACTATTGAAAGCTTAAAAGACGTGAGCTAATCATGAGTAAAGCGAGTAATCGTGAGTCAATAGGAACACCTTGATTATGTGAACGTATGACATATTCATGTCCTGACAGTGATGCTTTTGTCTGGGATAACCTAAGATGCTGGAAACATCGCAGCTTATACCATAATATTTCAAGAAAGAATTGCTAAATGAATGTCTGGGATAACATCACACTTTTTTTTTTTTATACAAACTATCCAAGAAGGAATGCTAATGAAGGTGGCAAAACTAGCACGATCCATATTCACGGCGATAAGTTTTGGTGAAAATAGCATTTGTGACAAAAAAGCACAATGTAAAAACCGTATCAACTGTAACAATTAGATATCAAAACTGTGCAAACGAAACTCGGGTACCATACATCGCCGTCGCTTGCTTTCAACGCAGACACAAAGAGCTGATAAGGCGATGTGTGTTGTTGTCATGACTCTTAGAGATTTGTCACCTATCGTCCCTCTACGCTGTCGTGTTGGTCCTAATCGGATCCTACAATTTAGCGTGCCCTGATATAACTATAATTGTCCTGTGTTGTTCGATCTGAGTGTATTACCATAAGAACAACCTGACCCCCTGCCATTCTTGACTAAGGAGCGCGTACTGTTACAATCTACAAGAAGTCTGTTATTAGTTTTGGTTTTGAGCTTTTTTTTTTTTTCTTTTTTTTTTTTTAATACCGACTGATTGTTTCTCCTCAATAAATTACCTGCATGATCCACCCTGGGGCGGATGTTTCATGACTACGATGCCGTTAGGCACCTAAGTTAACTGACCGCGAAGCAAAGAATTATAATATATTCCTCTCTGACTCTGTTTGTTTTGTATCCGGTATCTCTCCTGGTCTCTTGTCTCGGGCTCTCTCTCTCCCCTCTCTC
>JADBJO010003538.1:0-10000 GCA_016801955.1 Conus betulinus
TGGCAGTTTTCGCCAATCACAAGCTCTGTCGGAACCAAACTTGGCAGACCCATTAGAATTCAGGAGCTTAGTTCCAGCCATCCCCTCCGTCAAGATGTCACCTAATGGGAAAAGCCGTGAATGTTTTCATGAACGTTTCAACATCGTCAGTGCGGCGAAACGAACATTTTCTCAGAACCTGTGTTCGGCTACAGTTAACTTCTTTACACACTGAGCAAGGTAATGTAAACTATATCTGTACACTGAGCAAAAGGTCTTGTCAAGATCAGATCATTTAGTGGAATTTCTGCGAACCACAAAGACAGGCATAAGTAGATTTCTGACTAAACCTACAACTACAATAACAAACATATGAAAAAAAAAATGTTGTCAAATATAGTTAAGCAGTAAGTGAATGTAACTCAGTCCTTATATGAAAGCCGCAAAATAAAATATTTGTGTGTTCCCCCACGGGTAATAGTTCTCAGCATTATACCTTTTACATATGAATTTGCCATTATAGCAACATTACACAAGCCACACTCGTGATAGCTATAAGACCACCACAAGGTCGGCTACCGGTGAAATGTTTTGCGATAACGGAAGTCAGTCCGCAGAAGCGAATCAAATTATTTTGAGGGATGGGTCCCCAACAGTGTGTTTGTAGGAAGTGATTGAAAGGATAAACAAACAAGCAGACAAACAAACAAACAAACAAACAAGCAGACAAACAAGCAAACAAACAAACAAGCAGACAAACAAGCAAACAAACAAACAAGCAGACAAACAAGCAAACAAACACAACAAGCAGACAAACAAGCAAACAAACAAACAAGCAGACAAACAAGCAAACAAACAAACAAGCAGACAAACAAGCAAACAAACAAACAAGCAAACAACGGGGAAAAAAGTAAAAGCGCCCGAAGGGGGAGGGAGTGGGGGCTGGGAGAGAAGGGAGTCTTCCAAAGTCTTGTGAAAGCGACGGGGCTTTGGAATAGGGGTGGGGGGTGTATGCTGCTGTAGCATGTTATTCTCCACGTCTCTAAGCGAAGTATTCTTCAGCAAGAACACAATGCTGTTTCCGGCCTTCATGCCCCCCAAATGTCTTATCCAAAGACGGCAAAATGGAACTGTCTGTTGCCGCTTGAGCCAGGATGTTTCTTCTGAAATATCACACCACAATGTCACCCAGACAAACACAAGCAATGCCATGACTGCTTTAAGATCTTTCTTTGCGACTTTTCTTTTATTTCCTTTGAAACTGAGGGGGGGGGAGAGGGTTGGAGAAGAAGGGTGGTGGGGTGAGGTTGGGTGGGGATGGAGAAGGGTGGGGGGAGGGGGGAGGGGGAGAAGGAAAGGGGGGGGTGTAAAAAAAATCGTGGATCCCCTCTGCCGATCTGCCCTTGGTAACAATCGTCTGACGAATACTCCCAGGACAAAAACGTGAAATCTGGTGTTCACCCCCCCCCCCCCCCCCCCCCCCCCCCCCCCCCCCCCCCCCCCCCCCCAGTTGCGCAGCATTAAAGTGAATTAGCGATGCACGTGCTTTTTTCACGTATGGAAGCCAGTACCCCAGCATGGGTCAAGTTGATGAACCTGTGATACTTGCCATATTTCTGCACGTGCTGATTCAGACATGCCGCAGACGACTGTTGTCGCCTAACCGTGAGACGCAGTCGATGGTTGATTATTGGATATCAGATGGTTTGTCAACTCATTTTTCCGCCGACGTTCATGTCTGCGACGTGTTAATCTGTGTCTGAAATTACACACTACATTTAGGGCCGTTCATGCTGTGGAGATATATCCAAGAGAACCAGAAAACTCTCATCAGAAAAGTAGTTAAAGACTCAGAATCAAAACTTACTGGGAGAATATTTCGCCAGGGTCGCCCTGTCTTCATCAGCTCACTGTTGCTGTTGTGGCAGCGAGGCCTGGTGGGACGACAACAGCAACAGTGAGCTGATGAAGACAGGGCGACCCTATCGAAATATCCTCCAGGTAAGTTTTGATTCTGAGTCTTTAACTACTTTTCTAGTGTTGAATCCAGAATCCAGAAACCTATATTCTTATTCAGAAGACCCCTCCTTCTCCAGACTGCACGACCCTAAAGCTAACCTGACCGTAAGCCTAGCACTCATAAGTAACCCTAGCTCTCATATTAGTTGAAGCTACACTAATCCTAACCTGACTGTAAGCTTAGCTATCATGTTAGCTGAAGCTAATCCTAATCCTAACCTGACTGTAAGCTTAGCTCTCACGTTAGTTGAAGCTAACCCTAATCCTAACCTGACTGTAAGCTTAGCTCTCATGTTAGTTGAAGTTAACGCTAATCCTAATCTGACTGTAAGTTTCTATCACCTGATGAAAATCTTCATTGATAAACTGTGAGGTACTGGAGTTGTCTTTTTTTGTTTGTTTGTTTGTTTGTTTGTTCTCCATTGATAAAGGGGGGAAAAGTGTGCCGTGTTAAACATTACACACGTGTTCCATACTTAGCATAAGATGTCCGAAACAAAATGTTGGATAATACCTACAGACGTAATTCGGCACATCTCTTTAGCATTTCAGATGATCATTTAAGCGCAACATGTTATATATTCCGTATTGCTCTCATGGTCATTAAGCGCAACATGTTATATATTCCGTATTACTCTCATGGTCATTAAGCGCAACATGTTATATATTCGGTATTGCTCTCATGGTCATTAAGCGCAACATGTTATATATTCCGTATTACTCTCATGGTCATTAAGCGCAACGTGTAATATATTCCGCATTACTCTCAAACATGGCGTGCAGACTCCATTCAACATCCGTCAGACAATGAGACGCTGCTTCCCATCCTCCCCCTTGCTGTCCCCCCCCCCCCCCCCCCCCCCCGCCCCTCGCCTCCCCTCAGCTCCCCCTCCCCCCCCCCCCCCCCCTCATTCTCAAGATGCCCCGGCACAGTGCGGCTCTATGGGCAAGAAAGTCTTGACTGACTGTTGGGATGTATGCATTGCCATGCAAATTATCCACATTCTCCTCACCCTCTCCTTTTTCCCCAACCACCATCCTTTCCCGTTTATCTCCCCTCTCCATACTTCCTGTGGTTTTGTATAATCACACGTGAATTAAAAAAAAAAAAAAGGCGATTGTCTGTTGTAATTAGCATTGTTCTTTTTCTTCGGCAGCCTTCCGAATTTGATAATTATCAAATTGTTTTGTGTAAACAATCTCTGTCAGTTTGGTACTAGTTCAGATTTACAATTTTTGAATTTGTCATGTCTGAGTTGACATCTGGTCTCAGAATTGCAACATTATCCTTATTTTTTCTCTATGATTTCGGCAGTCAAAATGTTAAAAACATGTTCAAACAATTATCAGGTAGACAAAGCTTGTCACTTAAATCTGGTTTACTGGTGAGGTGATTCCATCAACTGTTTCCCATTTGGTATTGTTACTTATTCTTTTAGATGTAATTTATTTCGTTCGGAATACATTGTAATTTTTCAATTAATATTACATTCCTTTCTTAAGAATATAGCTGGATTAGCTATACAGTCATTTTTAAAAAAGTTGAACTTGACGTTTATTTTCCACTCAGAAAAAAACTTGAATTTTATTCACTTCCTCATGTCAGAAAGAAAAAGAAAAGAAAAAAAAAAAAGGAAAAGAAGAAAGAAAGAAAGAAACCAAGTTTTTTTGTTTGTTTGTTTGGTTCTTTCTTGTCACAGTCATCAGAAAATACCGAGAACTTCTCTTTTTTTTCTTTTTTTTTTTTTTTTTTAGCAAAGCCAGTGAACAGTTTTTAGTCCAGTTCTAAATATTTCTTCAGTTCTGTGGTCCAGAAAACCATTTGGGCCCGGGGGAGGGGGAGGGGAGTGCTATGCTGACAACAGCACCAGTTGTCCTCCCCTGCTGACGTGGTGGGCAACACCTGGGTGTCGGTACAGCTCTGTCTCTGTCTCTGTCTGTCTGTCTGTCTGTCTGTCTATCTGTCTGTCTCTCTCTCTCTCTCTCTCTCTCCATCTCTCTCTCTCCTCTCTCTCTCTCTCTCTCCTCCCCTCTCTCTCTCTCTCTCTCGTCCCTCTCTCTCTCTCTCTCTCTCTCTCTCTCTCTCTCTCCGATGCTCGCATTCAGAGTTGTCTGCCCACCTTTGTCTTTCTCTCTGCCTCTGTAGGGTCCGCTTCTTGTCGTTCAATGTCCATCATCCTACAATTTCAACGTTCTGTCTTTCTTGTCCTTGATCGCAGGTCTTCATGGTGATGATTCCCGCTCTACCCGAGGGTTTGCAAACTTGGTGGTGTGTGACACACTCAGTGCAGGACATACCCAGTGCCCTTATGAAGCATCCCAACTCGCCCACCTGCCCGCCCCTCACCCCCACACACGCCCACTTCCCCAACCACTTGGACCCTCTCAGTTCAGCTGTCCAGAGTCAATAATTTGTATCCTGACATTTATTTTCATTCACTGATCTTTCGAAAGGATAACCCCCCTCCCCCCTCCCAAACACCACACACACCATACACACCAACTACTCTCTGAGGTTTTAGAGCAGTGCAATCTGTCTATCCTCATCCTCTATATCATCATCATCGGTCGTCGTCGTCGTCGTCGTTGTCATCGTCGTCGTCGTTTTGTTTCGTTTCTCATCCTCATCATTGCTCATCCAACTCTTTCTCTCACTCTTCTCTTCGCTCCTCATCCCGTCGCTCTCTCTCTCTCCTCGTCTCACTCTCTCATCCTCCTCTCTCCGCTCCTCATCTCGTGTGTTCTCTCTCTCGCTCCTCCTCTCTCTCTCTCTCTCTCTCTCTCTCTCGCTCCCTCTCGCCTCTCTCTCTCCTCAAGGCTCTCTCTCCTCTCTCTCTCTCTCTCTCTGGTGCGTGCATGCGCGCGCGCGTGTGTGTGTGCGTGCGTACGTGTGTGTGTGTGTGTCTTTTGCCGGTCTTTTTTCTTGATCATGGAACGAACGATGGCCCTTTCCTGAGAGTGGTGTGAGCAGACCGGTGCATTTCTGTGTAAAAGGCGGATCATTTTCAAGGCATTCGCCGAAGCGTCCGCACCCAGCAAAGCAACGGCCATTTTCCCGGCGGAATCATTTTCCCGGCGGAATGCGTCAGTGCGCGCGGATCATGTGGGCCGGCCTGGTTGGGGGGCAGGAAACCTTGGCGAGCCAATACGGCCTTTATTGTAGGTCATCCTCTCCGGTGAATGTTTCACTCAATTATCGTTCGTTCTTTCATTCGAGCCTTTGATAGGAAGAGAAGGAGAAAGACGGTAAGGGAGAGGGAGGGAGAGGGAAGGAAAGGGTAGTTGGGGAGGAGGCGGGGGAGGGGGGGTCTTAAAAGGTTGACAGAGGAGAAAAAGAGGAAAGAGAAAAGTGAATCCTGTTGGTTGGGCTGGTGGGGGGGGGGGGGGGGGGGGGCAATGGGAGGGGGAATGGGGGGGGGAGAGAGAGGGGGTGTGGGGGTGGGGGGCTCTGCGGATGCTTTGATTTTCGGTTCGACTACTGTGAGTTTTCTTTTCTTTTTTCCTTTCTTTTCTTTTTTTTTTTTTTACAGTGAATTTTCAGAATTCCGTTTCTTTCTTTCTTTTCTCTTTATTCTCTCTCTGACTGTCTGGTGTCCTGTTTCTGTCTCTGTCTGTCTGTCCGCCTCTGTCTCTGTCTGTCTGTCTGTCTGTCAGTCTCTGTCTGTCGGTCTACGTCTGTCCCTGTCATGTCTTCTGTCTGTCCTTCTGTCTTAAACGTCTGTGTCTCTCTCTCCTTAACGTCCTCTCTCGCTCCTTTGTCTGACTATTGACTTGTTGTCCCTGTCTATCTGTCGCTGTATGGGCTGTTTCTATTTCTGTCTGTCTGACGTTTGTCTGTCTATCTGGTCTGTTTTCTGTCTCTTGTCCCTGTCTCTGTCTCTCTCTCTCTCTTTGTGTGTGTGTGTGTGTTGTGTTGTGTTGTGTGTGTGTGTGTGTCTGTCTTTGTCTCTCTATCCGTCTCTGTCTCTCTCTATCTTTTTTTTGTTCTAACCTCTCTCTCTCTCTCTCTCCTCTCTCCTCTCCTCTCTCTCTCTCTCGTCTGTCTCTGTGGTGTGTGTGTGTGTGTGTGTGTGTGTGTGTGTGTGTCTATCTTGTAATCTGTCTTCTCTCTGTCTCTCTATCTCTTTTTTGTTCTACTTGCTCCTCTCTCTCTCCTCTCTCTCTCTCTCGCTCTCTCTTCTCCTCACTCTCCCTCTCCCTCCCTCCTCCCCTCCCCTTCTCCCTCTCCTCCTCCTCCCTCTCTCCCCCATCTCCCCCATACCTCCTCTGAATCTCGGTCATCCCGCCACTCCCCCCCCCTCTCTCCATTCTCGGTCTTCTCACCAATCGTCTCCTCATCATCTCCTCCCACGCCTCTCCTCTTCTCTCTCTCCCCTCTTCATACACCCCCCCTGACGGTCATTGCCATCAGGTCCACGTCCTCCAGTAGATAGTTCTGAGAGGAAAGGTACCACCAGGTCCACTTCAGACAGTCGGCGCTCGTGTCCTGTCGCCTGTTGCTCCCTTTCCACAAACTCCCGCTCCCTCTGAGACATCACTTTCCTCCTTCTTACCCTCCTTCCCCCTTCTTCCTGGTTTCCTTGCTCCCTTATCCTGCACCCACTCACTCCGCTCTCCACCTCAAAAACCTTTTGTCGCTTTTACCCAGCGAAGGATGTGTGTGCGTTCCCAAATACTGAATGTGAAATGAGACGACCTTCGATGGGTGGAACGGGACAAAAGGACGGGGAAAAAAGGGAGAAAAAGCCAGAGACAGTTCAGACCTTCAAGTACCTCGGGGCAATTGTTTCAGAGGAGGGGTCGAACTCTGAAGTGCTCTCCACAGTTGCGCAAAACGACGGGCAGCGCTGGCCAGACTTCGACCCATCTGGAATGACAGGAACATCACAATCAGTTCCAATGTCAGAGAGATGCTGCGCTCCCTGGTCATTGCCATAATTCTCTAGGCCGGAGAGACGGAGACTAGACCTGACAGCTGAACTTGAGAGAAGGATTCAGAATTTAGAGATGAGATGCTTTCGCAAGATCCTTGGCATCTCATACAGAGACCACATTACCAGCTTGAAGGTCCAGACCAGCGTAAGGCAAGCCATTTGACTATACGCAGACCTGTCCCACAGTGAAAAGAAGGAAAATGAGATGGTATGGTCGTGTATCAAGATCAACAGGACTTGCCAAAAACTTTCTACAAGGAACTGAGCGTGGGGACAGAAGGAGAGAAAGACCGGGAAAGAGATGGGAGGACAACATCAGCGAATGAACTGGCCTCACACTCAGCAACTGCCTGAGAGCGTTTGAGAACCGCAAGGAGCGGAGGAAGCGGGTAGCGAAGTCTTCTGCGGCGCCGCAACGATCTTCAAGACTCCGGGGTAGGTGGTAAGTAATAGGTGAACAGAAAAAAAGGTAGCGTACAGAACCCTTTTTAGATAAATCTTAAATCAGTGTCAGCGAACCGCCCAGA
The DNA here is from genome assembly GCA_016801955.1 of Conus betulinus. Classification (NCBI taxonomy): domain Eukaryota; kingdom Metazoa; phylum Mollusca; class Gastropoda; order Neogastropoda; family Conidae; genus Conus; species Conus betulinus. The sequence goes on from JADBJO010003538.1 coordinate 7,460, forward strand.
GAAACTCGTGACTCGTTTGTCCACGTTTCTCTGGGCGGTTCGCTGACATTGATTTAAGATTTGTTTAGATTTCCGCCTGCAGTCGTTTCACTTTGCAACTAGATCTTTTTAGATAAGACGGAACATCAACACGGTAGTACCTAGAGCCGTCCTTTGCGAATTGCAGCTTTGGCAGTAGTGCTCAAAACCTTCTTTGATAAGGTTGAACAGACACACAGTACAACATAGAGCCTTCTGTGACAGAGTGGAGGTTAGGGCCCTTCTTTTAGAAGATGGAAGTTTAGAGCCTTCCGTGATGAGCTGAAATCAGAAGCTTCTGTGGTAAGGTGACATTGAATTCCTTCTTTCAAAGGTGGAAACATAAAGCGTCTTATCTGATAAGTGAAACATAGTTCTTTTGGTAAGGGAAGGCTTTGGAGCCTTTTTGACAAGGCTGATTATAGAGCCATTTTGATGAGGTGTGCGACACGGAACCTTCTTTGAGTAAGATGGAAAAATTGAGCCTTCTCTGAGGAGGTCAGTATGGTAGAAACCTAAAGCTTTCTCTGATTAGGTAGAACGTAGCTTCTTTAATACGGTTGAGCGTAGAGACTTCTTTCATGAGATTTGGTTTGGTTTGGTTTGGTTTTTTTTTTGTTTGTTTTGTTTGTTTTTTTTCATATGGCCATCAAGGGACAATCCAGGTGGTTTTAAGCAGACTTATTGAAATCAAAAGAATGGGACTCTTTGGGGGCAGGAGGGGCTGACACCAGCTCGCGCAAAGATAGGGTCACGGGTGTGTGCCGAGGCCTGAAATGTGGCTTCAGCCAAGGGGTAGGTCATGTGTTTGAAAATCGTGAAAGATGGCATCCGTGGATATCCCCCAAGACAGGTGAAGTGATTTGTGAGTGGTTGTTCTTTTGATCATTTATCAGTATGATATAAAATGCTGGCTCAAATGTATGCTAGGCCTCAAAAACGCTTATATGGATTATGTAGTTACTTGGTGGAAAATCCTTACTGTGGAGTGTGGCCTGTGTCCCCTAGCCTACCCTCTTCCTCCTCAGGATCGAAGTAGTAACTGGGGGACTGGAATAGCTCAGTGTTGTAGAGCGCCGGACTCGTGATCCAGGGGTTGCGGGTTCGAATTTTCGGTACAGGCGGATTTTTCCCTCGGATTTAACATTGGTTCTGACTCCATTCCCCAAACAGTCCTTCGAATGGACTATAAACCGAGGTTCCGTGTGTGAACCGCACGCACAACATCTTGCACACACATAAAATCCCATCACCAACTTTCGGAAGAGAAGGCCAGTTGTTTTGCCTATTTGTTCTGTTTGTGTATGCATGAATTTGTTCCAAATTACACAGGTCATTGCTTATATATCTGTTCATTCTTAGAGCTGTATCTATGTATGGCTTGCCACCACTGTACATTTGCATACACACTGCACAAGCCCACTCATGCACGCACAAACACGCTGTCCCACGCACACACACACAACACCACACACACACACCCACACACACCACACACACACTAACATGAACATACACAGACGCACACCTCCCAACCCGACCCCCCCCACCCCACCTCCCTTACACATACACTTATTATCTCGCTTCTTGGCTTTCCTCATGTCTCCCTTTTAGACCCCCTTTTCGCTATAAGGGTAGCATCTTTGGGGAATTTTCCAATGTTCCGAGATTATATGTGTAGACGTTTTAAGTCTCTTGTATACGTTTTCATCCATCTTTTTCGCCCTTCTTATTCAAGGATGATTACCGGGAATATTAAGTTCAGGAGCGACAGTGATGGATATTATTATGATCACAAACTACTTTCCTCAGTCGCCATACCTCTCTTCGTTTTGATGTGAATTTTAAAGCTTGTATGAGCTGATCCTCTTTTTTTTTCTTTTTTTTTTTTTTACTTCTGTCAGTCTGTCTTCGGAAAAAAAAAAAAAAAAACGGAGGGAAAAAAGTTAATTAAGTCTTTTGCTTCGTTTAAGTGGTTAGCGTTGTATAAGCAGCACATTACCAGCGTGAGAGTGCCATAGTACACCACACATTAGAACATAAACACCCCAGACACTTTGTATCAACCACTAAAAACACTAAAATCAGCAAAAAATGTGTCCATTTGTAAGAAAACATACAGACTCTGCATGGTGTGTAAGAGACTGGTTGGAGACAGGAGAAAAAAAAAAAAAAAAAAAAAAAAAAAGCAAAAGTAGTTGAAAGCAAAAGTATTTGAAATTTTTTTATTTTTTTTTTTTTTTTTTTTTTTTTTTTTTTGGCAGATGAAGAGGACAGTGTGAAGCACCAAAAAATGAAGAGGTGGTTTTCGCCTTAGGGAAAAAAGAGAAAAAAAAATCGTCACCCGCCTTAGGTGCTCCATTGATCCGATAAGGTTATGCACACAAAACTCCACTGCCTGCCTATACAGGCAGTGTCCACAGGAGTATGAGCCTGCGTACACAGAAAGAAAGAGAAAAAAAGGTAGCAACTGACACTGGCCTGTGTCCGGCCTTTTTTGCCACAACTTCTCGTCGCTCGGTT